>APFE031073086.1:104593-119741 GCA_000404065.3 Pinus taeda | reverse complement strand
ATAGATAGATAGATAGATATATAGAGAGAGAGAGATATATAAACACTCTTATAAAATAATCAAAATAGTGTTTTTATGTTGGAATTAAATTTGAAAGAATTATTGTTGAGAAAACCTCAATAAATGAATGGCATTGCTGAAAATCCCTATAGACGATGTTGTTGAGACAAGATCCTCTATAGAAAGTGAGGGTTTGACCTATACATGTATCGCATAATAAAGATAAACTAGTCATAGTAAATTACCAAAGTCTTAGCCAACGTTGCAAAGTTTTATACATATTGAGAAGAAAATTAAATGGAAAAAGTGTGAGGGTCAAATTACGACTTGATGTGCATATCGTGTCTCTTCCAACAAGCAAACCTCTTTCTCTCAAATATGCCAAATAAGGAAATCCAAATAACAATGGAAAATTCCTCAAATATAGAGTAGAACACTATTATTTACCAACTTAATCTTGAGGTTGTAGAGCTTGGATCTTAATGTGTCCAATTGAAAATGAGGCCAAAGTAACAAAGGAACGTAGGGTAGGTAGTTACCCTAACAAAATCAAAATAATTCCAATCATCGATTAAACCCCAAGCAAATCATTAACATTGAACTAGAGATATGTCTAATGCTTAATCAAGTCATGGACCCCTCCTAACATATGTTTCTCATGACATGGGCCGGATGCGATGGGCACTCCATCGAGGCATCAGGTAGCTACAAAGGCTTCCAATGGTTGAGAATCTTCAAAAGTATAGTAAAGTATATAAAATCTCTCCAAGGAAAGTCAATGCAAAGAAAAACACCAAAGGCATATACGTAAATATTACAAAGCATGCAGACTTATATTATATAAGGTTGGTCAAAGCTGCAACATTAACTTTTTAATGATGAAATAATAATATAAGGTCTGGGTATCGCATAAGATTATGTAAAAATAATTATGAATATGTGAGTTGTTTGGCTATGCCAACACCTCAACTTTCCATAGCGTTGAAATTTTAAGAGAAAACGTTGTGAACAAAATGAAATATATACGTAAAGTTCAATACCATGTTAATCAAATCTAGGTGCGAAGTGAAATTTAAGACAAATACTATACAATAATTCTTAATTATTAAAAAGGACAAGAGAATGTTGGAAAACAACATGGTTTCACCGTAGAGAAGAAAAGTTCAAGGGATGTTAAACCAATGTAGGAAATCATGCATATAGTATATTGCTAAAACAAAAATTTGTTGGTAACTTTCAGGTTGTCTCTCACCCCAGATTCACCAATCCAAATCCTTCTCCTTGTTGTGGCCAAGTTCTTAGTTACGCTACCGTACTACAATGGTACCACAAATCTTATAGCGAGGATTTTGTCCAAGAAAATATAAAACTATATTCAAGCCCCATAAAACTCCCCAACCATTATTTTGGTTGGCTAAAGATAAATCTAACCCCATGCAAGGATTTGGGGTCTATAAAATTCCTTGTTCATGTGGAAAAATATAATATTGGTCAAATGGGTCGCCCTTTCAAAGCTCACCTCAAAGAACACATAGTTGACACCAATCAAAATTGTCTATCAAAGTTTGCCATTGTTGAACACTCATTTAAGTCTAACCATTTGATTTCTTTTGATCAATAAAATATCCTAGACTTTATTTCATTTTATAACTCTCGCATTCTTTGTGAAGCCCTTGAAATCAAGAAGAATCCTGATAATTTTAATAGAGAGGATGGGTATTGGCTTAGCCAATCCTGAAGCTCATCATCCACCAGCTCTCCCATTGATTCCCACCTATTGGAAACTAGGACAATACTGTGAGTGTGGTGAATCAGTATTGTCAGAATTTTACCAATTTGAAATCTTTCTTTCAGTTGTGCAAGAACACTAGGACAACGTTAAATACTTCAGAAATTAATTTGAATAAACATGATAAGAAACAATATCAAAAATCACATTGAACACAAAAGGAAAAAACAAATTCTTCAAAACTACTCTTCAATTCATTCACAAGGTAAGCTACAACTTGTTCTTACAATTCTTTGGATACAACTAGTAAGAACCTATAACTCCCTAATTTATGAGCTACAACCTAAAATATTTACCAGCACCCACTAGAAGGACCACCAACACATGATTTGCAAGCTTCAATAGGCTTTACACTCACTAGTTCATCTTTCATCCATTTTCATACTATAACCATGAATGCCACTTTTTCCTTCAAAATAAAACAAATTCTTCCTTAATCACCAATCCCTTCACCAATCTTTGGTTACTGAGAAAACCACCAGCTTCACCTCAGACACAATTCTCCAAAAAACTCTTGTCTTCAACCTACTTGCTCTGAGATCCTACTTATAAATAATTTTGGCTTAATATTTTTGACCTCTTTTCTTTTCTTTAATCGTTGTACGAATCCTTATTTTTTTAATTCATCCAATTTATTTCAGTCTTTTGGACCTGTTCACCATGTTCTTAGTCGTCAACAATCGCTTTCTACAAGTTAAACTAATAATTTTGCTTATTTTAGCAATTGTTTCCCTTTAACATGTTTGAGCAGAGCTTTGCTACATTTATCTATAGTTAACTTTAGCTTAGCTACCAAATGTTCTACCAAAACTAACAACTCCACAAAGTTTGGCTTACGCCCCTTTTAACAGGGACCTTTACCTGTTTCACCCCATATAATTTTTTCCTATAACTATTGGCTTAGCCCTTAGGCTCTTAACTGCTTCTAAAGCCTTCATGTTGTTATTTCTCCTTATAAACATTTATGTTCTAGTTTTTTGCCATGACATATAACGTGTGCTTGACACTTACCCCATAACCGTTCTATCCTAATGCTTTTAAAATTTTTCCCCTTTGCAAACCATCGGGTTGGGTTTAACAGTCCTAGAGGGTCCTTCTAGTGCCTCAAGAGACAATATAAATTACTCCCGGGTTGAGTCATATCTAGAACTGCCTTGTCATCTCGATTCCTCTTGCTCAACACTTCCCTCGTGCATTGCTATTTTAGTATTCTATTCTTTTATCACTAAGATATCACCTGCACCACATGCCAGCCTATGGTTAGTTGAGGTGTCACTCACAAATGGGCCTTCCTAGTCCCCAGAAACACCAAATTTTTTAGCCATGTGTCCACCTCATATTGGGTTCCTGTTGACGTTACCTCTGATGAATCATATGTTTCCACCTATCCTCTGTCGAAGAGGAGAGGGAAGATGTCCTAGCCTTTGATTTTGTGTTATTTTTCTTTATAAAAATTCTCGGCCTTTTTCTTTGTGGTAGTACTACTACCAAATTTGTCACCCTTCCTCCATGGTCTCAAAACTGTTTGTGGTTTATGCATCCCTCTCATCATGGTTTTTGGTTTTAGATGTTGGGTGCATCGTCAACCTCCAACATTGACCTCTAGTTGGTAGTATAGTCAAAACAACTTATTCCATGACCTTTCTTGCCTGCTAACACCTAAAAAATTCAACCCTATGAATTCCTCTTGATATATTGGTCGGGGCACATCTTGCATCAACCACTGCTAGGCTTGCCTATATTTTAACTCAGGTTTTCATCATCCCTCTTTATTTAATCATGACACTTACCTTTGTGCACCCTTTAAAAACATTCGGGTTGCACCTATCAGGTTGCCTCCACCACGATAGCATCATCTATTGGTGTCATCCCACTCTGGCACTTTAAGCAATCCTTATAACTTCGTTCAGGTAACTCTACTGGGATGTGTTATAATCACGGGCTCCACATGTGGCCAATCACATTACTTCATACTACTTTTCCATTCGCACCATATATGGCTAGTGCTTTTCATGGAAGCTCCTCCATCTATGTCATTGGGTTTGGATGCTTTGCCAAAATTTGCTTCACTCCAAAAGGGTCTCCAAGCCTTTTATCTCTATTGAACTTTGACTTGGGATCATACAACATTTAATGGCTCTATATCTCAAACTAGGCGACCATTTCCAGAATTCTACAGATCACTGAAAAATATTTTTCTGAGCTCTTTCCATTCACGTGGGTCTCATCTACATTGGAGATGATCTACTACTCTAGGAGTCCATCCAAATTCTTTGAACCATTTTCAATCATGTTTCTCCTTGATTCCTCTTCTTATGCTTGTGACATGATCTCCTACGGCCTTCTTCAAAACTTGTGCCACTTATTGCCATCAATGACAACATATTTCCAACATTCTCCCCCTTTGGCATTGATGGAAACACCAAAATAAAACTAAACATCCTTAACAAAAGTTCCTTAGTTGTGATGGAGTTGTTGTTGTTGTTTTTGGAGCACTAACAGCTCCCCTTCCCTAAGTACCTCTCTTGTTACTGATTTTGTTTGATCACCATGTATCTCTCCATGTATATCTCTATGTATCTATCTTTATATCTCTCCCCTTTTGATGTCAATGGAAAAGAAACCAACATCCTCCCCCTGTCAACATACTCCCATTATCAACAATATTACTAGACCATGTTGATCCTATGGACCTAGAAGCTTGACCTTGATATGCTTAAAATATAACAATTTCCTTTCTTTATCTTGAAGGAAGATATAGTGGGGAGAATCAAGAGTGACAACTCCCAATATTTGCCTCAAATAGTTAGACTATTCTGTAGGAAGTTGCTTGGTGAAGATATCAATAACTTTCTCTTTTGTAGTGACATACTCTAGCTTCACAATCTGATTAGCAACTTTCTCTCTCAAGAAATGATACTTGATTCAAACATGCTTTGCCTTGGAGTGAACATTAGGTTCTTTAACATTTTTACTACACTTGTGTTGTCAAAAATAGTTGGAATAGGTTGATCATAGAGCGCTTTTACATCCTGCAAGGTTTGCTTGATCCAAAATTGTTGAGTGAAACAAGAAGTTGTTGCAATATAGTTTTCTTTGGTTGTTGATGAGGAAATGGATGCTTGCTTCTCACTAAACCTTCAAACTAGACATTCTCCGAGAAAAGAAGCACCACCACTTGTTCTTTTTTGATCATCTACATTGCCTGCCAAATCAACATTAGTATAAAATGTTAATGGAAAATATTTACCTATAGATTATCACTATCCATAATCCATTATTTCTCTAAGATATCTAAGAATCCTCTTGGCTACTAGTAGATGTATTTGTCGTGGGGCTAGTTGGAATCTTCCAACTATACCAACAACCTATTTTATATCTAGTCTTGATGTAGTAAAATATAAGAAGATGCCAATTACCGATCTATATAAAGTTTGTTCCACTACTGAAGATTCATCTATCTTGCTATGTTTGCAACCTATCACCATTGGAGAGTTTAAGAAAGAGACTTCTTCCATCCTGAATTTCCTCAACACTTATTTGAGATACTTTCTTTCAGAAATGAAGATTCTTTTTGGTGAGTGTACAATTTGAAATTCAATGAATTTCGATATCTCTCTAAGCATGGACATCTCAAAGTCGACCTTTATATCAACTACAAATTCATTTGTCATCAAATTTGAATCACTGGAAAAGATAATGTCACCAACATATACAACCACCGCAATAAATTTTCCATTATTTTCTTTGACATATAAGTTGTTATCAATTTCAACTCTTTTCAATCCACTCTTGAGTAGGTATCAATTTAGCTTGGAATTCAAAGCCCTATGTTCTTGCTTGAGACCATATAAGGCTTTCTTGATTCAGCAAACATAATTTGATTTCTCTATCATATGAAAACCTTTTGGTTTCTCTATATAAATTTTTTCTTGTAAGTCTCTATTGAGGAAGGAAAATTTGACATCCATTTGATATGTTTTGAATTTCCTAAAGCAAGCAAATGGAAAAAATATTCTTATTGCTTCTAACCTAGAAATAGAAGTAAATGTTCCATTAAAGTCTAATCCTTCTATTTGAACACAGCTCTTGCATACTAATCTAACCTTATTTCTTTTCAGTTCTCCACGATCAGTCAATTTATTCTTGAAAAAACACTTTGTGCCAGTGGAATTCTTATCATCATGTTTTGGAACAAGCTCCCCAGTATGGTTCTTCTCTGTTTGGTCCAATTCTTCATGCATTTCTTTTAGCCAATGTTAATCTTGATTGGATTTTATAACATCATTTGGTTCCTCCATGGACAACAAAGCAACAAGTTCTTGCACTAGGGGAGTAAGTAACTTCCTTCTTGTCCACACATCAAAATTTGATTCACCAACAATCTGATAAACTCGGTGGTGTTTTTGCACATACCTTGAATGATATTTTACTTGAGGGCTAGAGGGTTCTTCATAATCTTATTTTTCAAGTGACTCAACTTACTCCTCACCAACACTAACTCGTTCATCAACGTTTCATTTTACGGGTTATTTCTCTTTATGGTTAATGTATTCATCCGCTTTGACATCAATACAATCAACAATCCTCTTAGTGTTATTGTTATAGCATCTATACTCTTTGATGTTATGCCAATATCCTAGAAAAATTCCTTCATATGCTCTTGCATCAAAGTTGCCAAGATTCTCATAATTTCGCTTGATATAACATCTTCTACAAAAAAATATGAAGTTCTTAACTGTTGCAAGTTTACCATGGCATAGCTCATAGGGATTTTTGTCACCATCTGGTATAAAATCAGATTTATTGAGGATAAATATTGTTGTATGAATAACTTATTCCCAAAACATATGATGTATTTTTATTTCATTCATCATAGCTCTGGCTATTTGTTGCACTGATCTATTTTCTCTTTCTACTACACCATTGTGCTCGGGAATCGATTCTATTGTAAATTTCCTTTCGATGCCATTCTTATTCCAAAATTCATCAAGTTCTTTTGAAGTGAACTCACCTCTATTATCAAACCTTATTCTTTTGATTTTCCAATCATTTTCATTCTGAGTCATGGCTTGGAAATCTTTAAACTTATCAAAAGCTTCAGATTTCTCTGTGAGAAAGAAAAACCAACATCAACCTACTGAAATCATCAATTATTAGAATAAAATATAATTTACCTATGGGTGACTACATTCTGGATGGCCCACACATATCCATGTGTACTAGTTGCAATGGCATTGACAATAAGTTATCTTTTGCTTTGAATGGAACACGAGTTCACTTGCCCAATTAGAAATATTTCCAAACCATTAGAGTTTTGAGGTCTAAATTGGGCCTCCTAAGGAAATTATAGGATAATAGTGGAAATAATCAAATAATATTAGATTACATCATCAAAATTTAGAGGGAAAAAAGAAAAAACTATTTTTTCGACTAGCATTTTCAACTTATCTCTCTATGGGCTTACTCAAATTTGGAGCGAAAACACTTGTTGCGTGTAGATTTTGATTGCTCATCCAAAGAGTACCCATATTGCATACCTTTTATGGACCCTCTTACAGAAAAAATGAAAAATAAATGAAAAATGTGATTGCAATTATGTTTTTTCATGTATTTCTCACTTTTCGAGTAACAAGGTCCATCAAAAGTATGCAACATGGGTACATCTTGGATGAGGAATTAAATTTCGCATCGCATGAGTACTCTTCCTAAAAGTAAAACCTTAGGGAGATAAATTGAAAATACGAGTGGAAAAAGTAGTTTTATTATTTTATTATTTTTTAATCTTTTTACTTTTTTACTCCGAAAATGGTGAATCATCCCCCATGGTTGAAATCATCATCTTGAATCCTATTGGTTCTTATAAAGTTTATTT
This sequence comes from Pinus taeda, assembly GCA_000404065.3. Lineage (NCBI taxonomy): Eukaryota > Viridiplantae > Streptophyta > Pinopsida > Pinales > Pinaceae > Pinus > Pinus taeda. The sequence goes on along the minus strand of APFE031073086.1, from coordinate 112,077 downwards.
TCATTGTACGTTTTTCTTAGGAGGTTGATTTCAAACTCAAAATTCCCCTAATATGTATTCTATAGTTTTGAAAGCTTGTGTAAAATATTAACAACATTCTTCTTACTCAACTTGACTATCTAATCAATGTTTAGATGTCCAATTATTTTATGCAACAATAATCATTCATCAATCTTTGAAAGGTAGCACCTCTCCATCTTCTCCTTGAGCACATAGAAATTATTATTTGTTTTCACAACTTTAGCAATTATCTCACCTGTGCTTGTAGGCTTCATTTGACAGTTTTTAGATTTAAAAATCATATCATTGCCTTTATCAAGATCTGAGATACACTTAATAAGGTTATGCTTCAGCCCATCAACATATTAAACATTCTTGGCTTTACCTTTTCCATTTGATAGATTGATCACTCCTTTTGTAATAATCTTTCTTGGAGAATTGTTGCCAAAAGTTACATTACATTTGTCAACTTGTTTCCATGTTAAAATTCTATTTTTGTCTCCTCACATGTGCCTAGAATAACCATTATCCACATCTGAATGACTCCCTTCATTGCTATTCCTGCTTTTCTTTCCAGAATTTGGCCTTTTGCTCGATTCGCCAAATAATTGATTTTGTCTTCTTCTCGTTAAGTCTACAATTGACTATTATATACCCAAAATTTTCACATTTAAAACATTGCACCATATATGTTAGAGGAGAAAATGAATTATTATACTTGGATCTTATTTTCCTTTGCTGAAATCTTCTTCTAGATCTTAGTTGCCCATTGGAAAGATTGACTCTGCAATTTGCTTCTTTGTGGCCATAATTAGTGCATGTGAAATACTGGCCTAGAAATATATCATTGTGTTGGGCTGAATTCTGAGCAATTCGTTTTGCTTAGACAATGTTCTTCTTTTGTTGTTGTAGATGTTTATGGGTCTAATTTTTGGGCTACATGTCTCCCTTTTGTTGTTGTGCAGTCCCTTCATTCGTTGTTGGAACAAAGGTAATTTGTTTCTTTCCTTTTATTATGCTGTTGCGTTAGACTCAACTTCAAAGCCTAGACCATTTCAATCTGGGAAGACTCATTGTGCAACGAGTATTTCATTTAAATCTTCAGTCCCTTTACTGAATTTCAAGTCGAAACACAACTATGTTTTTGCCTTCTCTAACTCCTTCTTTAGCAGCATGATCTCTACTTTCAACGTTTCACACACTTGAAATTTTTCATTCAGTTGTTGGTTCAAGGATTCTTGAATCTTCTTTCCCTCTTCTATTTGCAAAAGAAACAGCTCAACAACTTCATTTTTTCTTTTGTCAAAGACTCCTTCAGAGACTTATTTTTCTTCCTCAGCCTCTCTAGTTATTCAAGTGGACTTACTAGTTCACCTTCAAGATCTAATTCTCCCTCATTTTCATCAGAATTAGTAGCTTTGACTTGTATATTTTCTATGGTCATCAACGTAAATTCTTTAGGGCCCTCATCATTTTTTTCCTCATCTAAGGATTGCCTCAGTTCACTTTCTAAGGAGCTCCCTTCTTGAACATAAAAACCACTCTTCTTAGCCTTCTTTATTTCCTTTTGAACTTTATAAAATAGTTCTTTAGGATCGTAATATTTCTTCTTCTTTTCAGGACACTTTGATTAGTAATGACCAAATTTACCACAATTAAAACTTTTAAAGTATATCTTACATTTATACTCTCCTAATCCTTGCTTGAGCTTCCTCATAAAATTGGTTTCTTCTTCATTTTTTTCACAAGAGTCATCATGCACTTTGTTGTCGCCAATTTGACCCCAATTAAATCTTTGATCATTTTGCCAGTTTCGCCTCATACCTCCCTCACTATATGACTTCTTCTCTCATATTCTTGTAATCAAAAATTGTTTCATGAAATTTTCATGTTTAACTTGCATCAAATATATTAGTATAATAATCATTGTAAGTGGTAAGAAAATCACTATTACAATAAATAAAAAAAATTAAATCTTAAATTCAAATTATAAATTATAAAAACCTTCTAATTATAAGCTATAATTAATATTATAATAATTTGAATAAAAAATAGAAAATAAAATGTTACTTAAAATAATAAACAAATCAATAATTAATTAATTAATAATTACGTTAATAATTACGTTTCAATAGTCAAAACAGTAATAGTTAAGAAAATTTAAAAATTAAATATCATTACCATCTAAACATAACTTAAACTAAGTTAAAATCAAATAATATATATATATATATATATATTAATAAATTAAATAATATAAATTAAAAAAAAAAAAAAAAAAAAAACATAATTAAACCATTAAAAATTCAATTAAATAAAACAAACAAGTACTCCTCATTAAATGTTAATGATATTATAACTCCGTTAACTTTACAGCATTTTAACTTCAAATTTATGGAAACAAACTCATACGAAAAATACGTCTCCATGGAAACGAATGTAGTGGGTAAAGGAAAAAACAAATTATTTTCAATGCCTTGAAACATAAAAGATGCATCCTCATTAAAAAGGTTCACTCCTCTTATATATAAAGCCATCGGGTACGCAGAACACCAACGCATTCGGACCGATTTTGACCTGACAACCCACAACTCAACGGGACCCAATAGGATATTGAATTATCTTTAAAAGAATTTCGAATAATATATATATATAATATATATATATATATATATATATATATATATTTTGAAATATATGTGTTTATTTATTAAAAAATTATAATTATATAACTCATTTAATTTAAAATTCAAATTTTATATATTATATATTATTATTGAGATTTATATATAAGGTTATATTGTATGAGTTTTCTAGAAAATTATTTGAAATTTATAAAAATAAAAAAATTGAAACTTATAATTAAAGTTATAATTTAAATTTAAAAATGGAAAACACGCCTATTGACATACTTTTTTTCATTCAAAGTTGATTTTTTTTATGTAATTAATGGTGAATGGAAATGTGCACGTGTGAGTTTAATATAGAAAATCATTGAAAGAGGAATTATTCAAATTTTATATTGAAATACAAATCTAGTATTTATTATATATTTATTTCGAAATTGATTTCAAACTGAAAATTTTATGGGTGAGTATGTGTTATTTTTATTTATCATATATATTTTTACTAATCTTTACGTTTCTTTATTTATGTATAAATTTTACCATCGACAATTTAACAATTAATTGATTGAATATTTGAACGAGAAATTAATGGGAGAAACAAATATATATTTCATTTAGTTATAATAATAATAATTGTTAATATATTTTTACTGGGAGTTACAGAAACTAAAAATAAAATGAACTTCCATATATTCAAAAGAGGAAGCAGAAAATTGTTTTAGTGACCTTTTGGGTAGATTGAAGAATGGTGGTGCATTGGAGATGAAGACTTATTCTTTTAAGACCATCATGTACTTGCTACAATAGTGTTGTTCATTTTGACTGTGACGATTTTATTTAATAATATCTATTTCTTTCTTTTCTTTTTGCACGTTATTTTCATGTGAGGTTTTGTTTACTCGTTCATTGTCTAGGTTATTGATATAACATGATTATTCGATAATATTGCATTAAATAATGGTTTCAATACTTGAATACTTGTTATTCAAATTTTTCTAAATTATATTTCAATTTATTGGTTGCAAAACGAAACTCTAACAATACATGTTATTTAGGGTTTTATTTGGACATAAATTTAAATACCATAAAACGAGTCCTCCTATTTTATTTTTATTGTTAATTTATTTTTCATTTTTCATTTATTTATTTTAGTGGTAATATGTGGTAATGAACAATGTTTTGGCATGATGATATTGATGATAGAAGTCTTTCGAATTTATCACATAGCTAGGATTTGGTCAACGTTTCAAACCAAATAATGTGGTCCATCCTCAGGACAAGGTCTTAGATCACAAAAGACTTCTATCTTCATTATGGATCACAAAAGTCTTAGATCTAACATGATGACATTGGTTAATATCCCACAAAGTAAAATTGTTTTAGTCTTTCTAATATTTACTATTTAGAAAATTTAAATCAAATGATTTAATTATTTTGTTGTGGGATGAATATTAATATGACTTGATTCCATATTGTTTGGACTACAACATTTCTATCAAATGCATTTAAACCAGTTTTTCCTAACTTATGTCTATTCATTTTATTTTTATTTTCATTTTCATTTTTTACTAAGCCTTATGTTTTATGAGAAATATGATAGATTAATTTAAAGCTCATTTAGTCACAATGATATTTTATTTTAACAAGTTTTCATATGTTATATGTCTACTACCTCTATTTCCTAAAAGGTCTTATTGAATTAAAAGTACTCTTTATTTAATAATCTTCTGGACTATCTATTTTTTTAATTAGAAAATATATGTAATTTACATTATTTCATAGTGACTATTTAATTTACATTATTATCGCAAAATACCCCCTTTGGTGAAACGGAGGCCAAACCTTGTCACCTAGAGCAAGAGTATCTAAGATACTTAGAGATGTGGTCTTATGTTGCCCTCAGTTACAGAGACAACATGTGCACCAACATCTTTTGGCATTGCTTCCAGGAATTGAATTGCTAAGGTTTCATTTCCTCTTGTAACTGATTAATTGGTTAAATTTGTGATCTGTTGGTGAATAGTGTTATAGGTGTATGCACCTTATAGGATTTAAGGTAAATATTTATTGTTTATTTATTCACCTGAAGACTTCTTAGTTTAATTTTCTTGTTAATTTTGTTTCAATTGTGGTTTCATGGATTTATTCACATTTTTCTCCTTTGAATTTTTCTCATATTGCAGGTTCTCCACATGATTTACGTGACATAGACATATGGGATGCTTACCTACCCTGTTTCTAAAATGAGGATGATAACAATCCAACACAACACCTCAAAGATTTCCACGACAAAGTTTTGAACATAGAAGTACACCATGAAGATGTTGTAATGAAGTTATTCATGATGTCTTTGGAAGGAAATCCTCGGAAGTGGTACTAAAGTCTCCCTCCTAGTATAATTTCCTCTCTTAAATATTTTCATACAAGTTTTTCTGACTATCATATATGTATGTATCCTATATTATTACTTAACTTTGAGTGTTGCGTACACAATAAAGATAGTAACCTTCAAAATCAGTATGATGGGAACAATGGAGAAACCCAAATGGATAGGGAATCTGAAATAGAAAATAACATTAATGAATCTAACTTTGAAAACCTTGGAAAATCATCTTCTATCACATTTATTAATAAACATGATGTGTTATCAAATCTTGAAAATTACGAACAATTTACTTCTCTTTCTTTAACAAAATATCATACAACACATTTGTGCCTAAAGAAATGTTCAAATTCTATAACTCCTAATGGTTCTTACCTATCATTGATTTCATGTTTAGAAGAGGATAATCATGAAAATAATAAAGGATAGGTTACATCTAAATATTTGATTCTAGACCTAACCAATTAGATATTTTGTCACATATTCATGAAGTTCCTTAGCAACGACTAATCAACAAAAATAATCTTCCACCTATTCATCCTATTCTTAAACATTTTTGTGATGTAACACGGAAGCTATTACATGAACTTATCTTTGACTATTATGACTCAACCTCACCTGATGTTCATGTGGAATTTTCACAACCCCCTATTTATGATCGATATGACAATGAATTAAAATAATGAAGTAGGCTTACAATTTGATCATGAGTTTAGTTCTTTTTTCAGACATACTTTTGATATTTCTAATACTTGTCAGAATGTGGGCTATGATAACTTAATTGAAGCGACATCTTCACAACCTTCTTATTATAACTATGAGGAAAATGAATTTATAAATAAAAACTAAATTGAACATATCAATTCTTTCCTTTGATCCTGTCTTAGTTATTATGGCTATAATCGATGTAATATCCTACAAGATAATGCAGATTTAAATTCAAAATTTCTAGAACATAAGTCTCCTAATGAAGAAATTATGGTTTCCCTTGATTCTAATGATGATACTTTTACTCAAAATTTTGAGGTTGTTGCATCGCATAATGATGTAATGCTTTTAATTTACAATCTCTTTCACAACATACTAAATAATTAGATCATAATACTATAAGTTTTAAATTGGAATATTGTCACTATTTTAGAGAATATTCTTTACCTATTTTTAATCATGAATTAAAAGATTATTTTGGGACTAACTCTATCACCATTTTGGAAAGAAACATGAAGCGCCCCTATGAAACAATTGTTAAAAATATCACATTTGAAAACTTTGATTATTTAAATTTTCAAATGGGATATCATCACTTTGTGGAGGAATGCATGAATCAAGGTTTTAAAATAACAACAATATCATATCGTTTTTAAATCTACTTTATTTTAAGATGCATGTTAGTTGACGAAACTTACTCCTTGCTTCCTATATTATTTTTCTTTTTAAGAATGTAGCCCGGTGTTAGGAAGTTTTCCATTGACAAAATTTCTATTTAGTTACATTGGATTTTAGATTTCTTTGATAAATATTGTCATTGAACACACACTGTATATATAAATAAACCTTTCATGCTTCTTAGTTTTAGAATGAATAAAGGTGAAGTGTATTACATGTTGAAGAGTCCTTATGTGATCATAGTAGAATGGAATACACATATATGAGTCTTTAATATGAACTATATTAACAATATTTCTTAATACATACCAAAAGACTTGGTTTGTAAGTCATGTTGAAGGGGTAACAATATTTAAAGGGCTCATGTCTTAATCTATTCGTAATCTCACCTTCATATTGAATATTCCTCACCACGTTTATCTTCCATTCTACTTTCACATAAATACTAAGGGACCACATTGAGTCATAAGGGTTAAACCTATAACTACGAGATTGAAATAATGTAAACTTTGAAATGGGAAGTTTCACAAAAAAACCTCGTAAAAACATAAAAAACAATGCTAAAAACGAAAAGTGTAGATGCTGGAATAACACCTTTTTTTTTCTAGGGTAAATTTTCAACATGTTTTAAAAATGGCGGTGAAAACCAATTTTGTGCAAACGTTGTCCAAAAAACACCCTCAAAAATAAAAGTGTTGATGTTCAAATAACATTTCTTTTTCAATGGTAAATTTTGTGCAAAAACCACCCTCAAAACGAAAAGTGTTAATGTTGGGATACCACTTTTTTTTTTCAAGGGTAAAATTTCAACATTTCGAAATAATGGCGTAAAATATTTTATCAGGACTCTGAAAAACATTATAATTTCAAAACATAAATGAAAACATAAAATAAAATAAAAAATTAAACCAATGAAAAGTCCGCATGGGGTAGCTCAAGTGGCAGTGGCCGTGGAAATGAAGTCTCACCGAACCGGAAGTCTTGGGTTCAAATCTTGGGCTACCCTTCCCCTGTAGTGGGTTATGCAATGGACATGTAAATCGGAGAGTCCTACCAAAGCTTACAAAAAAAAAAATTAAACCAATGAA
>APFE031073086.1:66405-78959 GCA_000404065.3 Pinus taeda | reverse complement strand
TTGCATTTTCAGTTATGAAATTCTCCACCATTGTTGTGACACTCTTATGATAATTATTGAACCTGAGTTGAAGTCTTAACTTTTCATGCAGATCTACACTTCTGATTATTAGGGTCATATCTATTGAATTTTGGATACTAGTTTTTAACATGGATATCAAGTTGCTTATCTAGTTTGAATGTACATTAGGAACATAGCGGCACTGGACTCTCATGAAATTGTTTGAATCCTATGGATATTTCAATATTTACCAAACATTAGATGTTGAACATATTATACTACCATGTCACACATGTGAAGCATATTTAATATATGTTAGATGATCTAAATTACACCTTTGCATTAATATTAATACACAAATGATTTTTTTTTCTTATTGGAAAAAAAAACACTATGGCATTTCCAACCTAAGTCAATAATGACTAAAAGAATTATTGCATAAATCAATATATCCTAAAATGATGCCTAAGTGATCTATTCCTCCCAAATAGACAGGAGTAAAGTATAAATGGTACAACTATGGGCACTACAATGTAAACAACACATGTTCAAACCTTTACAGGGGTAGAGCCTCTATGCACTATGCATGAGGGAAGGTGTTTGATATCTTATAGTTGGTTTCCCTTCATCACCAAAGTGGATTAGGTTATGAGTGGATTGGCAAAGCAACCCTTATTTGTTCCTTTCAGTTTTTGAGAAATCTCAAGTTCAACTAGTGCTAGTAGATGGTTTCAAAGATGTTTGCTAGGGTTTTTCAACAAGGTCACTAGATCCCAATGTAACATAGATACTTCAGATTTGTTGAAAATTAAAACCCCCACATAGCACCGAATAGATCATTAATGACTACCTAGAGAACTTAGACTAAATTAATCGTGGAAGTAAAAATTACAACCAAATTAATCATGAAAGTAAAAACTACAATTGAAACAAAAACATACACTTGGTAATATACTAGAATTCATCCTCACCAAATCCAAAGTTGATGAATAATATGTTAAATCTTTAATGAAACTCATGAAAAATAATAAGCATGTTATCGATATAAGAGTGCATGAACTTGCTTAATGTATATTTGTTAATTGGAGATGATGAATATCTAAAGTTGATGAATAATATGTTAAATATTTGATGAAACTCATCAAAGATAATAAGCATGTTTATCCATATAAGAGTGCACAAACTTTCTTAATGTGTAGTTTACGAGAAATTTTTCCAACGTAAATCACAAGATATATCATTTGTCGACGTGTTTCGAACCAACCAGTGTGGTTCATCGTCTGGACAAGTTGAATAATCAGATCCAACTTTGCATGTTAAATAGTTTGAGCAGAGCCTCCAACGGGTAACTAGACCAACGGCTAAATTTGACTTGGGACCAAGGTAAAAAAAATAAAAAATAAAAAAATAAAAATAGTTATTTAATAAATTAAATAGAAGTTAGTTATAATAAAGGACCTTACCTTTAAATAAATATATAAATTATATGTATAAAGTAATTTTAATTTAATTGGTTGTTAAGTTAATAGATAGTTACAAGTATTAACTATTTAATAAATACATAGAAAATATAAATATTAGAAAAAATGTATAATTAACTAGTTATAGAGGTATAACTAACTAGTTATAAATATATATATAAATTATATGGATATATAAATATAAAAAGAATTTTAAAATTAATTGTTAAGTTCATAGTACCTTTAGAAAAAATGATTGAATATGTATATATATTTATTTATGTATTTACTACATATTATTGTAATTTAAAGAAATAAATATAGATGGCCAATACATAGATTATTGTTTTTTGGCCTGCCCTAACTATGTTGGAACCTATGGACCTCATTGCCATGTTCAATGGGCTGTGAAAACCGTGATTCGCTCCAGAAAACCAAAGGCGATGGGAACGGAAAAAAAAGGCCAGTGGTGGAAGTTATGGATCTCACTCCCATGTTCGATGCGTTGATCTATGATCATTCACACCAGACAACCCCGATTCGCTCCAGAAAACCTCGTAGATCATTCGTGCCAGGAAACCCCGATTCACTCCAGAAAACCTCGATTTCGAATAGAAAAAAAGGTGGAATGAGGGGAATTGGGAGGATAACCAGAAAAAACGTGGTGGGAAGGAAAAAGGGCCAACGCTGGAACCTATGGATCTCGCTCCATCTTCAATATGCTGACCATAGAACATTCGCTCTGGGAAAACCCCGATTTGGAATAGGAAAAAAGGTGGAAGGAGGGGACTTGGGAGGACAACCAAAAACAGAAAAAGACGCGGTGGGAACGAAAAAGGGCCAGCAATACCAGATCTTCTGTAAATTGAAGCTATTGGTGGCAAGAGAGAAAGAAAGTTCGCGGGTCAGGGAGGTAGTGGGACAAATCTGTGTGGCTTATAAAGACGCAGCATAGAGGTTAGTTGATCCATCTGAACTTACCCTCACCAACTTTGACATTGTCCGCGCTGTTTATACACATTATGTGAACAATGGATGGAATCCCCTAAACTTTATGTGCGTAGGGTTATGTTTCAGTATTGTTAATGGATTATTATGAGCCCTAACTCTCTATTGCCATATTAGCATTATTTTATCCTAGGGCAGAGGAATTGTAGACATTATGTTAGCTAGCCACTTCTAACCGAAGAAATTTGTGATTATCTGAGACAGTTATTATATCCGTTAACATTGGAAAATACCTTGGAACCTTTTGCCTCCCATTAGACATAGTTACTGGTTGGTTCTTTAGGCTTTGTCTCTAGAAAATCTGTCACAGCTGGCATCATATAGTGAAGTTCAAGCACCTGGGGAATGCAGTGAAGAGGAGCTTTTAGTTCTAAATGATGTTCAACAAAGTCACATCTCATTGGTTAATGGTGAAGCTCAAGAAGATGAATTGAGTGATCCCAAAACTAGCAAAGGATTTCATGACTCTGTATATCAAAGAAAGGAGCATTATGAACTAGCGAAGGATTTCATGACTCTGTATATCAAAGAAAGGAGCATTATGAACTTGCTTCAATGGCTAAAACTCAGGATGTCGAAGAAACTATATTTCACAAGCAAAATGATGGCTCTCCTGATGCAGTTTGCATGAAAGTGAGAAATCCTGAATAGGTAGATATGTCCAACGAACTTCAAGGAACATATGAGAACATTCAAGCTTCAGAGGATGAAGTGCATCAAGACAAATTTTCAGACAATGGAAATGAGTTTTATAACCTCAATGAGTTGTATGGTTCAACTCCTCAAAACGAGGAAGATGTAATTGAGCAGATCACCAAGAATGTTCAAATTCCCTTAACAGATGGTGATCAAGTAGAACGTGGATCTTACAATGTAGCTCTAGAAAAGAATGCAATTGAAGATGAAGCATATCAAGAAAGCATTGGTATTGTTGATGGCATAACTGATGCAAGTCCAATTAAAAAAAAATTGTTTGATATGGACAACCATGGAAAACATGATGGATTCATTGCCCCTAACAAAATTGAGGGAAAAGAGGATGACCAGGAAGAACAATCTATATAGAATGGAGCTGAAGAGACACAACCCAACTACTAATGATTTGCTGCAATAATTCTAGAACAAATTAAATGAGCGAAGCTTCAAGATAATAATGATATGTTCCCTTGTTCAAGTATAACTGATTCTATTCTTGAAACAGAAGCAGACATTTCAATCGATTTTGTGGACTGTAAGAATGTGTTCCCTCATGAAGATATGTATGATTTTGTTCCAGATAAAAGATGGATTGTCTCAGTAATGATAGTACTGATGTGTTGTTCCCTCTGATGTAATGACTCTGGTTACAAAGTTTGTAGGTTTTTTTACATGACACTCGCCACAGGAAGTCTCTCGCTGTAAATCTTCATTGTTCTTTAGGGGCCTTGTTATTGCTCTCAGTTACAGTCTCCAATCTCTTGTATACTACATTGTACATTGTTCATCCATTCATAAATGATCACATTGACATAGAGACATTGTTCCTCTGCGACCTAGTAGGCTTCACTGCACATATGTGTCTCACTGTCCTTTGTATATATATAGATGTGTCTTTGGATCTACACAGTTCATATGGTCACGATGTATAAGACTTTGTTCCTGTGCATTATGTATAACATTACACACAGGTCGATTGACACATTCCTCTACAACAAAGTTAGTTTGAATGAATGGCATCAATCTACATTGCTTCTCTGCGACATATTTTGGCACTGATGCATAGTTAATATGGAATCGATACTCCATATATATGTAATCTAACCAATAGCATCAAATGGCATCATATTATATGACCATGGAAATAACTCCTAATGAAGACTGTAATCTTACAGTGACCAGCATAAATAAACATGTTGAATTTAAGATCCATAAGGCACTGTTGAGTATTTTTTAAGTGACAAGACACCATTGTTGAGAATTCGTTGTTTATATGAAATCTAACCAGTAGCATCAAATGGCATCATCTTATATGACCATGGAAAGAACTCCTAATCAAGACTGTAATTTTACAGAGACCAGCATAAAAAAACTTGTTGAATTTAAGATCCACAAGGCACTGTTGAGTTTTTTTTTTTAAGTGACAAGACACCATTGTTGACAATTCGCTGTTTAGATTCAAGTCTAGGGCAAATAGTTGGCATAGTAAAAAAATATATGTTGCTCCCTCAGAACTCACTGATACTTCTCACTGGCACTAGCTAGTAAGGTGCCTATGAAGAAGTGAAAGGAACAAATCTCTATGATACCAAAGATCATCTGACTTCACTTCTAAGGAATGTCAGACTTTTGTTGTGTCTTCAATCTCAATAATAAGTCCAGGAGTATCCACCAATCTTCATTCTCTGAAGCATTGATCTATCTCATTGGTATAACTTCCTTTGCCTATTTTCAATATCATAATCAACGAAGAGCATATGCATGGGCATATTGTTCTGGCAGTCGGTGATATTGTTGACATCCACTGTCTATACTATTAGCATTTCAAAATCAAAACTATCTTCTACACTTGGGGTTTCAGTCGAAGCAGGGTTTCAAATCATAACCCTGCAAAACGTTTTGAATAACAGTAAGAAGATCTTCATCAAGTTTGAGCTTTATCTAGCAGCATGGCTGCTCCATTTCAGTAGTATGAATTACTTGTTTCAAGTATGGTAATAAGGATGACCAGGAAGAACAATCTATACAGAATGGAGCTGAAGAGACACAAGAATTCAAAGTTGGAGAAAATATACGACTTGTGAAAGTAGACACAGTGGCCAGTAACCAAGAACTTTCTAACATGGATACTCCATTGAAGATGCCTATGCTTACAGAAGGCCTTGATATGTCTTCTTGCTTGAATTCTTTTTTTGGTACTGGACTTTAGTGATCCATTAGATAAGCCAAATCTTATGGAGAGTAATGATGCATTATTTTGTTCAGGTATTGATGATTCTCTTCCAGAAAAGATCTCAGAGATTGTTACAGAAGCTGCCTGCAAGCAGGAACTTTATCGATTGGATAATCCTTTGAAGACCTGTGAGGTTACAGAGGGATATAATATAGCTGCGGAAAATAATGAAGTTGAAGATGGAGCATGCCAGGAAAGAATTTTTATTGTTGATGGCATAACTACTGCAAGTCCAATTAGAGAACAATTGTCTGATATGGACAACAACAGTAAACATGAGCGATTCATTGACCCTGCCAAAATTGAGGGAAACAATGGCCAGGAAGCTGGAGATACCCAAAATTTCAAAGTTGGAGAAAATATACAGATTGTGGTGAGCAAGCAGGAACCATCCCAATTGGATACTCTGTTGAGGATCCATGAGGTTACGGTGGGATATAATATATCAACTTGTTTAAGCACCTTATTTGGCCTGGACTACAGAATTCCATCCAAAAATTCAGAACTTAGAAAAAGTTACAATATATCCCCTTGTTTAAGTATGAATGAATCTCTTCTAGAAGAAAAGGATGTGTGCAATCAATGACTTTCCCTGGATAAGCCATTGAAGAGGCTTGAACATGCTGAGGGGCCAGAATATGATACCCCAGTGAAAAAGCTTGAGCTTATAGAAATTGATGTGACATCAGAGACTAAATAATTTTCACTGCATGTCCCACTTGGAGACCATGTGTCTGTCATGGAGAAGGATGTGTTAAACAGACATGGGGAGCGAGAAAGATATGAATGATAAAGAATGCATTTCAATTTTTATTAGCAATTGATATACATTTATAGTACAATATGGTGACCGTTGGGATTCACATCCCAAGGTCTCTTGGACTGCTTTTGTCCATTCGACTTCCACACTAACCCATTTAGGATTAGGTGTCCAACATTCCCCCCCTTAATCCGAAGGGTTATGTATGAGTCCAAGAAAAGAGCTGTAATACAAAATGTGCAATAATGCATGGCAGCACTAGGCTGAATGTGCTCTATGAAATGTTGGTAAAAAAGGGCGGTGGTTTAAGGATGGCCACCAACACTGGAACACTTAGTGCAGTTCCCGGAACTCTTCCAAAACTGGCAAGAAGCTGAAGTCTTCTACTAGAGGAAGTGATCCTATTGTTTTAAAGAGGGAAACCTTCAACCATAAAAGGGAGGTTTCACCCCGCATAAAACGTAAAACTTCAACCTGAAAAAGGAAGTCTCAACCTGTGATGGTTTAAGGATGACCAACAACTCTGGAATGCTTAATGCAATTCCTGGAACTCTTCCAAAACTGGCAAGAAGCTGGAGTCTTCTGCTAGAGGAAGTGTTCTCAATTTTGTTCCCGGAACTCTTCCATAGCTGGCAAGAAGCTGAAGTCTTCTGCTAGAGGAAGTGTCCCAGATTTCCTATTGAAGGCATGTTCACGGGCATCTGTGTCTCTGGCTACAACTCTGAAACTAGTGTGGCAGGTTGTGGCTCAAGCTCACTTGATGTGGCTTTGAATCTTGTAGATGACCATCATTTCCCCCCTGTCAGATACAAGGTGAGAAGATGGAGAAAACTCAACTGCAAGACTGTTCAATACTCTGGAACAAGTTCTGACATGTGTTTGGAATATCTTCTTGGCTGTTGATGCCCATTGCCAAGAAGCGATCCATCCTAGATGAATCTTTGTTCTTGCAGGATGTTTGTTTTTGAAGCATCTGTTTGAAGAATGACTGGTTTTATGACAGTGATTACATGGATGAAGATCAAAACAGTGATCTTTCAAATGGCCAACTCGATCACAGTGTTGGCATTTCACGATCTGTTGTTGTTGTTGTTGCTGTGGAAGAGGAGCTGAGTCTGGAACAGCTAGAGATGAACTATCATGAGGAGTAGGTGAACTGTCATGAATGAATCGAGCACTCTGAAACTATCATGAGGAGTTCTGTGCTTGTTGTGGACAAGCTGTTCCCAAGGTCTGATGATGGGCTTGGGAAGTGCAGATTGAGTTTCTGCATCTGCATGTACAACTACTGCTTTATTTGAATGAACTGTAACATTATCTACTTGCTGCTGATGGGTGGTTGTCTCAATGTTCTGAACAGGTTCAAAATGATCTCTATTTTGATGTAGCTCTTCTTGCTGTAGCTGTGATTCAAGTTGCAAAAATTCTACCTTCTCTCATGCATTTTGCAAACAGGTTTGAGTATTAGAGAGAGAATCCTTGCTAACTTTTACCATCCCATCAATACTGGAATGTATTAGGGTATTCAATAACTCTAATACATCATCCATTCGATCCATTTCAAAACAATGCTTCAACTACAAATGCACTTTCTTAGAATGTAAAAGTACAAGTAAACTTATATATATCAGACAATGCCAAATAACTGCAACTTAAAGAATATAAACAAGTTGTGCACCAAGATCATTAATGCCTGGGGTTCCAAGATCACTAATAAGAGTAACAATCTCACTATGCAGTACTTACAGAACTTGTGGTAACTTAGAAGAAGAGCATCAATATTATACTGCTTAGAGAACCTTTTCAAAATATCAAATCTGAAAGTCTGTCCGCAGTACCGTTGCAGATAGAAACATGAACTTTGTCATCCCCTTGGACTTGAATGGAAAATGTTGTAAAAGTGTTGATCAATAGTGGAAGACAAATTGAGACATTCAACCTTGTTCATGCATAGGGTGTTTTCCAGCAGCATAATGAAAATCCAAAGTGCAGTTTCATCCAAGTGAAACTTTGCTTTCACTGTCATATACAGATTCAGGCCCTACATTATCAATCCACCATGCACCAGAACAAAGTTTCCCTTCAGCCATCGGCGGGGGATTTGAATCGCAGTCCCTATTTTCGAATGTTCCGAGATCTGCAGACCAGGAATGCTCTCAAATTCAACAAACAAAAGGTTCTTTGCTGACTGACTTAAATCATCCTCCACACAACGCAGATTGAATTGTTTTGGGTCTGAAATTGATCTAATTGTTCTTCGAGCGAGCATTCTTCCATTTTCTTTGAACTTGAAGTACAGGTTCTCTTCATATGCGGGCGTTTGCCTCTCCTTGCAATTTTGTTTTGCACCCGTTCAATGCACCGTGGAGCTGTGGGTGCCCTTCTGGTGTATGACATTACTTGCCATGTGACATTTGAGAATGTTGAGAGGTGGTATAAAGAGCTCAAGGATCATACAGATGTCAACATTGTGGTGATGCTAGTGGGAAACAAGTCCGATTTACTGCGTCTGAGAGTTGTTTCTGTTGAAGAAGTGAAATCGTTTGCGGAGAGAGAGAGCCTCTACTTCATGGAAACATCTGCATTGGACTGATAAATTCGCATAGGGATAGATGCCCACATTCAGCTAAAAGAAGAATGGATAACCATGACACCTCCAACACTGATGTCAAACTCCAGCGAGGACGAAACGTTCAGCTCAACCCATTAAACATATTTTACTCATCCCGCCATCAAGTAACCTCGGATGACAGCGTTCAAGAAGAGACTTGGCAACTCGAACCTCTGATTTCAGACTTTGGTGCGCTCAGCCACAACAAGAGAGGGAACTAGCTTCTAGGCTAGTCAGGATTGCACACGATCTGTATAGTATCAGCGGCAACCCAAATACGTCCCACACATCTGAAGGAGCTTGATTCTGGCTTGTGATAAGAGTAATCACAGGTTGAACAAAAAGTTTAGATTATAGCCCAAAGGCATTTGTAACAACCCGTATAATTCTTATTTTGTCAACCAGCAACATAGACAATCATACATAGTGTAATGCCTCGTTCGGATGGCCAGATATATCCGATCTCACTCACGTACCAAAGTCCCTAAAAAAGGTTCTCTTCAAATACTTCAGGTCAATTATACTTTCTCTTATGTCTTCAAGAGCTCTGTGTGACTTTTTCTTTACTGGAGCTCGGCGAGAAACTTGTGGAGACCATCGATAACACAGTGACCTGACACTACTAACATCAACGATGACATGTGAAAATACCTTGGCTAACCTTGGCATGTATTTCTTTAAGAAAAATAAATCTGTATAGATAGAATTTCCAGCGAGTTGAGCTTGCACAACATCAGGCTTGTTAGGATCTGGATGACAATGCTTCAAAACCAATCCCAATACCTGTTTCTCAGCTATTTCCTCTGTCACTATGCTTTTTCCGGTGAAATTGCGGCGTTCTCGTGGTTCGTCACATGGATTGGGGCCGCTTCAAACTCTAATGCCATCGAGGTTGCTGAAAAGCTAGCAGAGTGCATCGGCCTTCCAAATTTTACTCAAGTGCATGTAAGAGCACGTGCAGACTTGCCAAAGGCAACTACAGTCATGCTTGAGCCTGCTACTGAAGATGACTGGGAGATATTAGAACTTAATGCAGATTTTGCTGAAGAACATCTCTTGAATCAGGTTGGCATTGTACAAGAGGGCTTAAGATTTTCGTTGTGGTTACATGGGCATACTGTTATCACCTTTTGTGTAGCTTCAACTGAACCTAAACAATTGGTAGTGCAATTGGTTCCAGGAACAGAGCTTGCGGTGGCCCCTAAGCAGCGCAAAAGGAACCTGTCTTCAAATATAACTGAAGCAGTTAAATGTCATGATAAAAGTGTCACCACCAAGGCATTATTACGAGTACAAGAGCTAGACAGAAATGTGGTACAATCATGTGAGAGTGGAAGCATCAGATTTGGTGTGGTTCCTACTTCCATGGCTTTTATTTCTCCTAGAATAGGGGAAATATTTTCATTTCTAAATGGGCAATTGGTATTTTTAACATCTATATCTGCGGGGAATAAAAGTATCCAGAACCATGGAAGAAAAAGGGCCAGTCGTATGTTCCAGAGAATGCAAATGGATTACGCTATATATATCCTTCGAATTAATCAAGGACTGGGATCACTGACAGTGTGGTAGGCAGAGCAGCGTTCAGGCAGAGACAACGCTGGAAAAGAATAGAGACAGAGTAGCATTCAGGCAGAGACAGCGCTGGAAAAGAATAGAGACAGAGCAGCGTTCAGGTAGAGACAGCGCTGGAAGGACAGAGGCGGGAACAATGCTCAAACATTTCAATGTCAGGTCAGGATGATAGCGCAATAGAAGAGCAAGGCGCAGGTGTTATAAATGGTATATGCCAAACAGAGAAACAGATGTGCAGTGCGGCAGAGATCAGGTAAAGCAGAACTGACACTGACATATATGGAGACCACAAAAACAAGTGGCTCAAACTAATTATGCAGGGTCGGAGATCACCTGCTCTGATACCATGTTAAACAGACATGGGGAGCGAGAAAGATATGAATGATAAAGCATGCATTTCAATTTTTATTAGCAATTGATATACATTTATAGTACAATATGGTGACCGTTGGGATTCACATCCCAAGGTCTCTTGGACTGCTTTTGTCCATTCGACTTCCACACTAACCCATTTAGGATTAGGTGTCCAACAGGATACTATGGTTTTGGAAGGGACAGAGCATTTTGAAAGTATTCTCCTTACAAAAAATTATGTGGAGTCTGGAGGAGTAGCTAAAGGTTCTACTATTTTGGCTGATATGAATGTTCCTAGTAAAGGGGATTGAAAAAGAACCAAATTGTAGACAGAATACTGACTTTGAGCAATAGATTACAAACTTTTCAATTGGACTTACAAGGACAACTTCCAGAGTCATTCTATGCTACACCTTCCAGAAGGCTAATGAATTGAAAACTTAATGGAAGCACAAAGATAACCATAAATACCATTTCTGTTTACAAGCCATGGCAATCCATAGGAAGTGATGAGGCTATGCACAGTTCATTAAAAGAGAGACGTGTTGGGCTAGTGGGACAACTTAGTTTATGGAAGCTATAGAATCTACACAAAGAAAATGAAACAGTAGCAAAGGATTCTGAAAAGGTAAGATAAATTATGTATGAACTTCATATTTTTCCATATTTTTTATCAGATTCATCTTAAAGAACATAGTACACAGTTGGTGCACTGTATGTGTGACATTTTTTCATTTTTTCTTTTCAGGAGATAAGTAAACTATTTGTTTCATAGAATATCTCATCACCTACACTCGAACAGAGGATGGAATCCTTCGACACACCACTGAAGACACTTGGACATACTGAGGGCCACGATATATCTCCTTGCTTGTACACATTATTTGGACCAAAATGTAGTACGCCATTGACAAATCATGAGCTTACATAAGATAATGATAAGGTTGTTACTGGCACACCATTTGAAAATGCTCTGCAGCCTCCGTTAGTGACTGAATCAAGGGGAGTTGACAATTTTGGCAATGAATTGCCACGGTTAGTTTACGTATCCCATGAAAAGAGGCCTGGTTTCCAACACCACAAGAAAGCCGGAGCAATGAATGCATTGGTATATTCCTAGCTATGTACACATCTCTCTTTTTCTGTTGATTTCCTCATATGAAATTCATTAATTATTATGCTGATGCTGATGATTGTTATCCATTGCTCCACTTAGGTTCGAGTGTCTGCTGTCCTTACAAATGGCCTCTTTCAGTTGAACCTTGATTGTGATCAATATATAAACAACATCAATGCTATTTGTGAGGCAATGTGTTTTCTAATGGATCCAGTTCTTGGGAAGAAAACTTGCTATGTATTGTTTTCTCAGAGATCGACGCTTGGAGTTTTTAACTCAAGTCGGTTGACTCGAAGTGTCCATCACATACAAGTAATGAAGGAGGTTGGTGGAGGTACAAACATTTGAATCCTGATAGCTAAGAAACCTGCCTGTCCAATAGAGACAATTTTTTACCAAGACGGCCTTTTAAACTATAATTGGCCACCTTTCCAATAATTTGTTGTTATCTCTTCACGCATTGAATGTTCGGACGTGGAGATCAAGCGCAACCATTCTGAAAAACCATTGGAGTTGGGGGCTCTTTGACTATAGTTTGATTGGTCGACATCAAAAACATTGCTACCAACAAAGGTAAGGGGAAGAAGCCCATTAAAGCTAAAGAAGAGATTGAGAAATTGATTCTAGGTGTTCACTTACACTGGAAAAATGTGGTTAGGTTTTGAAAGTGCATGCTATTTGTAAGATTGGTGTAATGAAAGGAAGGGTAAGGAGGGTATAGCCAAAATAATTGATAGGTT
>APFE031073086.1:6957-44476 GCA_000404065.3 Pinus taeda | reverse complement strand
TCTTGGTGGTGGTAGCTAGGCATGCATATGCATTGTTTTTTATGAATAAATTATTGTGTAGAATGACATTGTTATGTTTATATGGGTGTTGTGAATTTACCCTATATCAATGAAACATTTTGATTTTGTAATCATACGGTGAGTTTGATTTGATTAAAGATGATGATGATATTATCATTATTATATTTTTATTTGATTTATATATTGGAAAGTATCATCATTATTTTGATAGATAATTATAATGTATGGTGATATTACCATCTTTGGATGTGTGTTGTTAATTTATCATAGAATAATGATATTCATGAAGTATTTTGATTTGTTAAATTTTAGTTGTTTTGATTAAAAATAATACTGATCTTATTAGTATTATGTTGCTATTTTATACATGTCTTGAAAATTGTTAATGACACATTGTTATTTTTTTGGATGGATGTTGTCAATTTCCCTTAAATTTCTTTAGAAATGATTTTGAATTGTGATATCTGCTTTAATGATATTTATAAACTATGATATATTTAACTATGAATCTATAAAAGGGGTCATATATGTAAAGAAAAATATACTCTACATAAGAAGTCAAGTGCGGATGTAACCATGGATGCAAAATTGAAAGTAAAATTGGATGTTAAACTAGGAATTAATACAAAATGCAAAGAATTGACATACAAAGTGTTTTAAATTAGAAGTGAAAAATTGTGCAATAGTTGACACAAAGAAAGGAACAAAGCATGGCATACAAAAGGATATCAAATTGGGGAAAACAAGTACACATAAATGGGCACCAAATTAGATGCAAAAAAAGACAGACAACTAGATGTAAAATAAGATGCAAAGTTGAGTGTTAAAAAGAAGCAAAAAATGTTACAAATTAAGATGCCAAATGATGATGCAAAAATGGTGTAAAATTTGGGATGCAAACTTGGGTGCAAAAAAAGAAAAAAAAAGATGTAAGAAAAGACATAAAACAAGATGCAAAATGGGGCTGAAAAAAGGTGAAACCAAGGATGCCATATTGGATGTAAAAAATGATGCCTAATCAGATGCGAATTTAGACTCAAACTTAGACACACAATTATATGTAAATGTGGACACAAAATGAGGCAGAAAAAGATGCAAATTTGGATGATAAAAATGATGTAAAACTAGACACCAAAAAAATGCAAAATTGGATGAAAAAGTGGGCGTAAATAATGGTGCAACATTGGACACATAAGTAGACACAAAAAATGGTGCAAAAATGGGCATAAAAATAGCTTAAAATTGGATGCAAAACTTGGTGCAAAAACAAATACAACAGTAGACGTAAAAAATGGCTCTAAATTGAATGTACCATTAGACACAAAATAAGATGCAAAGGTGGACACAACACATGACTCAACATAAGATGCAAATATAAATGCAAATTTGGATGCTCAAAATGATGTAACATTGGATGCAAAAAATGGTGTTAAAAACGACGCAAAATTGGATGTAACAAATGACGCAAAATATGGTGCAAAATGAGATGGGAAAAATGGAGACAAATCAAACGTAAATGTAGACGTAAAAAATGGTTCAAAAAAAGATGCAAAAATGGGCACAAAAATGGATGCAAAATTTGGTGCTGAATCAAATTCAACATATGGTGCAAAGATAGGCACCAAAGCTGGTGTAAAAATAGAAGAAAAAACTAGTGTAAGACTAGATACAAAACTTGGCATAAGACTAGATGCAAAAACTGACACAAAATGGATGCAGAAAAAGACGTTAAATTGGAAGCAAAATACAGTGTAAACTTGATGCAAATGATGGCGCAAAAATGGAAGCAAAGAATGACACAAAATAGGAAGCAAAAGACAAAGAAAAATAGATGCAAAAAATGACACAAAACTAGAAGCAAAACCTGTCATAAAATAGGATGCAAATCTTGGTTCAAAATTTGACGCAAAAAATGATGCATAGTTTGGTGCAAAAAATGATGCAAAATCTAGAGTGAAAAAGGATGCAAAATCAGACGCAAAAAATGACGCTTTAAAAATTGTACAATAGAGCCAGATTTAGCGCCAGGTTACTCATCACAATTACAAAAAAAATGCACTAAAATCTGGCGCTAAATCTGGCGCAAATCGTTGGTTTTCTTGTAGTGACACGTGCTTCTAATAGAGGAATTTTCTGCATACACAAAGACCACACCAAAAAAATATTTTCTTCAATTTGCTAAAGAGGTGTATTGGAATAATCTAAAAGAGAACATTTTACATAGGTAATTTTACTCAATTTTAGTTTATGAAAGTACAGATCAAATTATGGAACACCAATTGATTATTTATATTACATATTTGGCGAATGGAGGAAGAGGCAAGGTTTAACAAAGTTTATATGTTTACTTCAAGTAAAGGATGGAATAGCTCAATGTATGTATGATCTAGTGAGAACTATTTTAGCATAAATGGATTTATATTTGATGAAGTTTATTGGTGTTGGTTTAGATGGTGCATCTTCCATGAGGGGTATTCATGAAGGTTTATCTCCTAAGGTTCGTATGCCCCTAATTTATTAGTTATCCATTGCATAGCTCACAGGGAAGCATTAACAATCAATGAGCCTTCATCATATTTTCTAGAGTTGCAATATATTAAAAAATTCGAAACAAAGTTTACTCATGGATTGGAAAATCAACTAAAGGACATGCAAAATTGAGAGAGATAATGTATACATTTCAAATCACTAAGTTAGTGGCCTTACACATTCATCAAATTAGGAAGATCTCAAGAGGAAAGGTCATAGAAAGACTTGTTAAACAAATGGATTATTTGTTAGGATTGGGAGTTAGGGGAGAAAAACATGTATGAGTTGGCAACAATATTTCAAGTGCAAATTTGCATCCATATACTTGCATACATGCTCTTTGAATTAAATAAGTTGAGTTAAAATTTCGAAGAGGATCATGTTGATATTACATATATTGACACTGCTTTAGATGTTTCTATTAGCATGCTTCCTAAACAATTTTTGGAAAGCATTTTTCGGTGTATATGTAGTGCATGAGAGGAACCCTTTATTTTGCAAATAGCATATGTATGGTACATTTACATCCATTAAGGTTCGAAATTTTTCCAAAGATGAAAATATTAGGGGCTACTATATGATTGTATTCTTCTGGGAAAATGTTTTATTGTAAAAGTGATTAAATCTTTAGATAGGAGATTCCTAGATTTACATGTATTTAGTGTGGCTAAGTTTTTCACTTCGCAACATTATCATGAAGAAGTGAATTACATAGACTATCCAACAAAAATATAGTTGAAATGTTTATGTGAAAAATTTAGCGTCGCGGAATCATCTATTGTGGATAGTGCTAGATGTTTGGGTGAAATGAATGAATTTATTTGTGTTATTTGTAAATCATACCCTAAAAAGTATATGTATGGCATGAGACCTATGTGGAAATGAACATGAATGGTTTGAAGACTTTCCATATTTGATGCAATTATGGTAAGCTATTTTTGTTATCCCAACAACCACATCAGTTTGTGAAAGAGGCTTCTAAAGCTTCTAAAAATTAAACTGGATAAAAAATGATGATAGATAAAAGGCTTTTGAAAATTAAACAAGATAAAATATGATGATAGATAAATACTTTCATTGGATACATTAGATATGTTAATGTTTCTATCCCTAAGTGCATATCATGCTCTAAATGAGGTAGATTGGAGTGTTACTTATAATGTATGGAAGTAAATGAAAACTAGAAATCCATTTACATTGGGAAAATATATTTATATTTCCAATTGTGTAAGTCCAAATACTTTTGAAGATCATTGAATGAATAGAAAAGATCATTGAACGAATAGAAGAAACATATGTTTACCTTTTTTTAATTGAATTTGATCATTCCTTTTGTTTATTTACTAGTTATATTGAGATTTTATAGTTTTTATTATTGAAGTTACTCTTCAAAATTTAAATATTTTAAAGATTTAGAATGGCACTATTTCATCATGGAACTTTTTTGAGGGATTTATTTAATATATATTTTTCAGTAAAAGTGATCTTTTTTTTATAACTTTTCATTCTTGAAAAGTTTGAAAAGTTAGATGAATATATACCCTTCCAAATAAAATTAAGAGCAAGCCTTCAAATTTGATAACTAATGATAGCAAGTTAGATGAATATATACCCTTCCAAATAAAATTAAGAGCAAGCCTTCAAATTGGATAACTAATGATAACTAATGATAGCATGGCATTTTTGCACAAATTAATATGCATGGATTCCGAAAGGTTTGGGCATGGAATCGCAGCAATGAGTCAATAAGAGGCTGAACTGCCGATGATGCGTTTCAAAAGTAAAAATAAATATATGATCGTCATGATGCATTCAATTTTTATTCGTTATTGATTTATTTTAATTCTGATATCGCTGGACCAGCAGCGAGCGATAAATAGTCAATAGATAGGGAAAGATAGATTTAGTTACTAATATAGAGCAGTACTATCGGATTATGACAGCTCGCGGGAGGAGGAGTCGCCATCTCTGCTCTCGTCACAGCGACCGCTAAACAAGCTATCATAAGGAAATCTGCCAATACAGCTCCCTAATTAGTAACGAAATAGGATAAGGATAGATAGAAAGATAGAGAGGCGGTGATTAGCATACCTCATCGCTGGACAACTCTGCTGCTGAAGTGGAGGAATGGCCTCTAGTGAGAGTGATTTGGGACTCTAATGCTGAAGTGCAAGAATGTCCTCGAGTACCCAACTGCGACACAACCATTACGTTATGTAGATCAGCCTATGGAGATCACAAGCAAAAAAGATATGCATGTTAACAAAATTTCGAGTTTCAATAAAAGAGTACCTTCGTAAGAAGTTCAGTTTTCTCCTCTTCCAAACAGCGTACCTATAACGGCAATGACAAAGGCACAAAAATGGTTATTGTGTATAAGGATGGATTATATTATTGTCACCAACAAAATTTTATTTTTTCATATGCTGTAGCTTATTTACTTTTTATGTTTTTAAATATATTATAATATATAAATTTTATAACACAAAAAAAAAATCACGTGGAGATAGCTTTTACGCTTACATAATTTTGGTTGAGATTGTACCATGAAACGGTAAAGACCAAATTCTCCACTTGATTATTAGACCACAACTAACTAAAAACTCAAAATTTTACTACGATAATAACAACAAACAAATATTACCAAAATAATTAGCAGTTATATAAAGATGTTTCTTTAAATAAACAAGTTTGCTTAAATAGAATGTTTAGTGTTTTGATTTATATTCGGCTAGAAGTCTATTTATTAGGGATTATAATATATATATATATATATATATATATATATATATATAAAATGGAATTATTTCGATTTTTAAAATATATATATATATATATTTGTAATTTTTATTATTTTTAGTATTTTAAATATTGAATAAATTTTACAATGGTTTATATTTAATTTGCATATATAATTTTAAAAAATAGAAAATATTGTAATATATTTTAATTATTTAAGATTATTTATAAGTAATAATTGTAGAATTGAAATAACCACTGTCCAAAGCTAATCATTTTATCATAATTTAATAAAAAATATTGTAATATATTTTAATTATTTAAGATTATTTATAAGTAATAATTGTAGAATTGAAATAACCACCATTCAAAGCTAATCATTTTATCATAATTTTGTTATGTATTGAATAATTTATTAATTACTAATATAAATACATGTTCACCATAGATCTATCAAAATAAATAAATTTGTTGTTATGATAGATATATGTGTGTAATATTTTATTGTTTAAATTATATTTTTCAATATTTTTCCATATTTCATATTTCAATGTATAATTGTTTGAATTGTTTAAAAATTGAATAAATTACACATTTCCCTCTTACTAAAAAGTAGCTAAATTATTTTACTTTATTTTACTTTTAATTTCTTCTTCCTAGTGTCAACATTAACTTACGCCAATACATACTTTATCTTCATATATGGACCCATATATTTATATATATGAATATTCAAACATTTTATTTAAGTTCTATATTGAAATACCTATAAGAGAAATGGAAGATTTATTTAAAATTTTAATGATTTTATTTCTATAAATTCAATATAAATGTTCGAACCAAAATTTCTGTTACACCAAAACCCGTAGGTGTTCCACAAAAACCCACATGTGTTATTAAACATATGCATCGCCAGAGTTAACAGATCTATGGGAGGCATTTAACCATATGTCGCAAAATACACGAGCAGCGTTCGTTTATCCTGTTGACATCTAATCCTTGTGATTGGGTAAATATAAGTAAATGGATAAATAAGAAATATGAATAGTCATCAGGAGATGAACTGAAGAGTCTCTCCCTCATGTATATAATGAAGACCTACCTGATGGAATAAAACACACGAATCATTTTTGCCTTATGGAGTTACTGCCTAGTGTAACATGGTATCAGAGCCTGCTCCCAAAATAGTTGTAAGCCCCTTCTGCCTACTGCTCCCTGTCCTCTGTCCCTGTGGAGTCTGTCTACTAGGCTCTCTGTCCAGTGTCTAATGTGCTCTCTGTCCTCTCTGTCTACTGCGCAGTCTATCCACTGTTCTCTAAATTCAGAAATTCGTTGAGTATAGCGGCATTTGTGATGAACACTGGGGCAGTGAGCATGGAACTATTTGAATAATGCTGCGAATGCCTTTTTTCTCCATGTAAAATACATCTGAAGGTTTATGGCAATGGGAGTGTGTCTGTATGGCACAAGGTGCCGCTTTAATCATTGCCTGTATCTCAATCAATAAGAACGGCCTCCCTCCACGCTGGTATAATAGTGCTCTAGGTGGCGTAGTTTTGAGGTTGGTGATGAACTTAGCGACTCCATTAGGTTTTGAAAGCTTTCGCATTCTCTTTCCCGTTTGGATGCAAGTCTTTTGATAAAATTGTAAATGTCTTATATGTAGGACTTATTTCTCTTGTGAAAATCTGCAATTATACATTGTATATTTTATAGAGTTGTTGCAAATTATCAGAGTGAGTTGTTGTATATTTTATATACGTAGTTCGATTATGAGGGTCCGTAACCCTTACATTTAGAACTCCGTTCAGGTAGATGAATTAAAACTGCACCGAGAGCTTTCAAGGCTTGATTTTCGTGGTAACCTCACAGACATTGCAAATCCTCCATAATGAGCCAACATTGTGCAAGCCCGATGATGAGATTAGTTAGAGATAATCTGTGAATGGCTCCAATAGTGATTTAAAAAACTGTATTTCTGTGTCAAAGCTTAGATGGTTTCGTACTAGGGTTATAATGGTTTTGTAGGACTCCAGTCATATAATGAGCTTGTCTTCTCAGCTGGTATAGGAGTCTTCACGTGGCCTGGTTCTGTATTAAGTAATGCGCTTGGGTTTTAAAGTTGGCAATTCTGAATTCTTGATGAGAAAACGTGGACATACAAATATTTAAACGTCCAGACCTCAATCTTGAGCAAGGCTTACAAAAAGGCTTGCAAATACCCAAATTTAGTCATGTACAAAGCCTATGTATAAATAGAAATGAGTATGTCAGTCCTATCTTGTCTACCTGCCTCATTAATTTTCAATTTATGTATAAATAAGACGTCAAAGCTAGACCAATAAAGGACTAATGAATGAATCTGGATACAACAAATCTCTGGTCTGCATTTGATACAATTTTCTTAGCAGAAGTATTTTTCTATCAGTAGAAGTAATTTTTATAGAATGCATTCAATCATATCCATGGTGGGAATAGTTCTCGCTGGCGAGGAGAACTATCCTGAATGGCCCCCGATGATAAAACACCCTCAATTTCAATGAGTTGTGGAAAGGAGTGTGTGTTGGAGATGGAGATAATGAACCAATACAGCCTACCTCAGACAAAGAGCTCGTCATTTGGGAAAAAAAGAACAGCAAAGCTTACGCATTAATCATAACATCTATAAATGAAGAGGTGAGTCACCATATTTCGTCATATTCAACTACCTTTAAAGCCTTACAAAAGTTGAAAGAATTCTATGACTCACATTCTGCACTTGAAGTTGTTCAACTCAAGATTAAACTATTCACTCTTGAACTACAAAATAATGATCCTCTTGCTCTTGCATCTAAAGTAAAGTCTATAATGCATGATATTAAATCCACTAAGGTTGAATTGGATATTCATCTTATCGCTTTTCTCAAAGCACTTTATCCCACTTACTCCAATTATCTTGAGTCATTGCAAGCAAATGGTAATCTCAAAGATATCACATTTGACTCTCTTGTGAAAAAGTTTGCTAAAAGAGAGAGCTTTTGGAAAGAAGACAGCCCCTCAATCTTCTGAAGAGGTTGTGTGCCTTGCTCATAAAGAAAAGCATCCTGCTCAAGATTCTACAAGAGGAAGAGGTGGTCGAAGAGGAAGAGGAAGATATTTCAGAGGCAGGGGGGGCATAAATTCTCAAGGAGAAAAGGCAGATTTGCACTGCATTCACTGCAAAAGAAATGGATCACATGATGCCTCTACATGCAAGCTGCCATGGGACAAAATTGAGCAGAAAAGAAACCAACAAAAAGGTAAAACTGATGATACAGACAAAGTTAAAGCACCTGAATTTGCTCACTATGTTGTGGCACAATGTAACATTGGAGTAAATGAAGATTTACTTAATGCTTCACTTGCTTCTTGGAAAAATGATTGGTTGCTTCATTCAGGAGCAACCTGCCACATGACTCATATAAAAGATTTTTTTGAAGATTTCACTGACAATGTTGATGGAGCAATATACTTTATAGAGCAATCAAAAATTAAGCCATCAGGGCTTGGCACAATCAGGTTTAAACTGCCTGGTCTTCCAGACTTTCTTCTGCATCATGTTCTATATCTCCCACAACTCAAGAGAAACTTGATGTCCTTGGTACACATCCGCCAGCAAGGTCACTCCATTCATATGTATGATGGCAAGCTTGAGGTAAGAAAAGCATCTAACCACTCACTTATCATGAGGGGAATAGAAGAAGAAAGGCTTCTCAAGCTGCAAGGAACCTCCGCTCGTGCACAACATTTCTCATACAATTCTCATCAGGAAGAAGGTACACTTCCATCAAGTTTATTATGGCATGCTAGATTTGGACATTTGAACTATGATTGTCTCCGCTTGTTGAAGAAAAATAGTGTTGCTAGTTTACCTACAATTCCTAGGAAGCTTAAGCAATGTGATGCTTGCATTCTATGAAAGCATAGCAAATAGTCTTTTCATCATTCACATTCAAGAGCACATAGAAAACTTGAACTCATTCATTCAGATTTATGTGGTCCAATGCCTGTTCTTTCTGCAAATGGAAATAAATATATCATGACATTTATTGATGACTACACCAGAATGTGTTGGGTTTATTTATTGAAGAACAAATCTGATGCTTTCCAAACATTCAAGAATTTTCATAAATGGATTGAAAATGATGCACAATCTTATATTGGGCCTATTCGCACTGATAATGGAAAAGAATACACATCAAATGAATTTGAAAACTATCTTTGCCAACATGGGATAAACATCAAACAACTGTGCCTTATAATCCTCAACAGAATGGTGTAGCTAAAAGAATGAATAGGACAATCTTAAATATGGTACGATCCATGCTCTTCTTCAAAAATGTAAAGATAATGTTTTGGGTTGATGCTATTCTATGTGATGCATATATAAAGAATAGATGTCCATCTAATGCTATAAGAAACAAGACTCCATATGAAATGTGGTATGGACATGTTCCTTCAGTAAAGCATCTCAAGGTCTTTGGTTCCACCTATTATGCCTTGATACCAAAGGTACATAGAAACAAACTTGGTGCTAGAAGTCGTAAGTGTATCTTTATGGGACATTCAAACACCTCCAAAGAATACCATCTCTATGATGAAGTAAATAAGATGTTTGTTGTATCTAGAGATGTAATTTTTCTTGAATCATCCAAAACTGACAATGTTGTTGAGCGGCAACTTAATCACTTGGATAGATTCGCAAAAAAAAATCATCTCAAGCATTTGATAATCACATTCCACACCTTGAAGGGCGGATTCCTATACTAGATCAATATATGTAAACAGATAAAGAAGAAATATGAACAGTCATCAGGAGATAAACTGAACAGTCATTGGGAGATGAACCAAACAGTCCCTCCCTCATGTATATAATGAAGACCTACCTGATGTAATAAACACATGAATCATTTTTCCCTTATGGAGTTACTACCTGGTCTGACATATCCAATGTCCAACAATCTCACCCCAACATGAGCCAAGTGTGATTAGAACTCGAGACCTTTGGCTTTGATCACAAGGGCTTCAGTGACAAAGCAATATTATATCACATGTGTTCATATTCAGGGAATAAAAATGAGGAAAATATGAAATAATATATTGAGCATATAATAGGGGGTAAAGGGCTTTTATATGTTGTATAGCAATACTTGTACTAGAAGATATTGTTTATACAATACATTGGGACATGGAGACAAAAAGAAGTGGGATGGAGGAATAGAGGTTTAGGAGAATTATGCGAGTATCGGGGGTGGGAGGGAGAAAGAAAACACTATGGTAATATTAGGTCCATATTAGACTAATATTCAAACCTATGGCCCTAATATTGATATGCAACTCATGGTAATGTTTAACTAAAAGCGACATTCTCCTTTATATTTCATTTTCGTCCTTTTAATTAAATTTTGAACATTACCATGAAATGAATTGATATATTTGAGAGTCTTCTAACCTTATTACATTTCATATGGCGAAACTAGAAATTCATCACACTTATCCATTTTTCAAGATTTCAAGATTGGGGGGATTACAATGTTTCCATTGGAATTTGTCATGTACTAGGGTATGGAACTCATATTTAATCAAGAGAAGCAAGCCCTCTAGGTACCTTAATTTTTAGTGACATTGGTTTTTGAACTCCTCTATCATGGCCCTACCAAAAATGCACCTATCACTCAATTTGTATCTTGACTTGACATGCTAAATTTTTTCTATCGTATGTTAATGCTCAGAGGGTGATATTAATGACAAATATCCTAGGATAGGCAATGATTTTGATGATATGTAGGTATTTGTTGTAGCAATTTTTTTTTTTATGCCATAGGTTATCCAAAGCCTATTTGTTGGTGTATTTTTAGTTTAGAAATGGATTGCACTCGATGTTATTTTTGTTATGTGCACCCTTACGTGCTATATAAATGAGAACATGTAATTTGTGAACCTATTGTTGATAAAGATTATAACTTCTAGATGAATGATGCTATATGATTTAATCCATGTTTTTATGTTTTTTAATAACGAATACATCATTATCCAAGCTTTTCTTCACATATATGCATCAAAATATATAGAAATATATATTATATAACATTCACTCGCAAAAATTCTCCCAACCTCGGAGCTTTTGAAAATGTCACTCCTTGCTCCTACTTCCACTCCCACTCCTGCTTCCTACTTCTACTCCTACTCCCAAGCAGCCTTGCTTTAGAACATACATGAATCACATTAGTAATACCCCTATTATCGATGTCTAATGTGGGTGAGTTTAGATTTTTTACCAGTTGCTCTACTAATTATTCTATAATTATGGGGTAGTAGAGAAGACAACAGATATGACACCTTCACCCTTTCCTTACATCAGTGATGGACATGCTCAATGAAAGTGAAGGATACAATGATACCCACTATTACTTGGTAGAGGGCACATGCATGCCACAAGAGACAGTGAAATAAAATCTTCATTAGAAGAGAGTGCATGCATGCTAAGGACACACATGTCACACCTTTAGTTAATTCCAGTTTAGATGTTATTTCAATTTAGCAATTTCAGTTTTAGATAAATATTTTCTATTATTAAAGCTTTTTTTTTTTTTTTTTAGCATGCATGATCTATTCTTGCTAAGAGGGTGTAGATCCTTAGTCCATTAGAATACTTATGGATGAGAAATTTCCATCTTAAGTAGAGGAAACAAATCTCAAGGAAGGAAGGCATGCTTGCATGCTTCAATTCATATTTTGATAAAGACACATGTAATTGGCACCCTTACCATGCAAATATGGTGCACTAGGCCATCAGGTTAGGGCTATGATTTGACAAAGCCTAAACAGATAGATTTTTGCATGTGTCCATATTCATTGTACTTTCTCTTCTCTTCATATTCTATAAGCGAAATGAAAGGTGTGTCATTGTGTTGTTTATTAATGTTTCATTTTGGACTATTGTAGTGTATGTTTTTCAATATTCAATAGAAGATAGATGCAATTGAGAGTTCAAATCTATGTATTTTCCATTCAAATTTTCCATAGTATGTATTTGTAATTCAACTAACTTATATCTGGCTCTTTTTTATTGAAACACTAAACTTTTTAGCTATCTAGTATTTAGGTTATTCTTTCTAGGTGCAAATGTTTCTTACCATTGTTAATGAGAATAAAGGGATATAAATATAAAGTGGTATAAAATATGTTAATGAAAAAATGGGTATCTACAATATCTGGTGAAAGTAGGGGCATTTTAAATTGGGAAGGTGTATGGGGTTCATATTGATAGGGGGTTTAATAAACTGTCTTTTAGAGGTATTATCCAATATGTAGTCAAATTAAGGGTATTATTTAGTATGCCATGAACACACATGCTATGCCATAGGTTCATTGAGTAAAGCCCCCATGACTCTAATGCCACTTGTTTGGATCACAATTTTTGTTACACGAAAACTTGCGGGTGTTAATAAACAAATGCATCGCCACAATTAACATATCCACAAGACATGGTTAAGCATATGTGGATAAACATATGAGGAGCATTTGTTTATCCAACGTCCAACATAAAATACATCCAAATATTTTATTTATAACTCCAATTGTGTAAAATATTTTATTTATAACTCCAATAGCATGAAAGAAGAGGTAGGGAATACAAAAAATAGTGTAAAAGAGAGTAACATCCATACCAAAGAAAGATTAACTTTGAGAATGAAGCATGAAACATATATATTTTCTGGATTCTAATTTCATGAGACAAAATACATTTTATTAAAAGGATGGAGGGTTCAACTCCATTCACCCACATTAAAAAAAAATCTATAGAACATTATCACAACTCCTTTTTTATATGGTAAAACTATTTTAGGCACACAAGGATGAAAAATCTCAAATAGGAAAAAGCATTATGACATAACTTTTATTAAAACACACATTTCACGTTTTACATGGAGCTATAAAATTATATAATAAAACATAAAACCATGCAAATACACAAATTAACTATTAGTAAATCATAACGTTGAGCAGTATGCATATTAATTGCGTGCAATTTAAGTATGCATTGCTCACTTAACCCATACATTAAAAGACCATAGCAATCATGCATTAATATTTTCACAGTTTTACTTTACGAATGTTGAGTGCTTGTTACCCATCGCTTGTAGAAATGAAAAGTGGTATGTTGGTCAAAAACTAGTTACGTATAACTCCAGCTCTCCGTAAAAAATATAAGACTTGATTTTCTTTCTACTCCAAGAATGGGGAAGAGATGTTATTTTCTTTGCACTCTAGGAATAGAGTGGTCATATTCATTAAATATGGTAGTTGGGATTATTTCTAATTCTCCACCTTAATTCCAACTACTGATATTCACAATGCTTAAATTATCTTCTAGATGAACACAAATTTTATTTTCCAATGGTTCAGTGAAAATGTCCATATATTGAGCTTGAGATCCATAATGTTCCAAAACAATTTCTGCATTATCGATAAGCTTGCTAATAAAATGATACCTTCTATCAATGTGTTTACTTATTTTATGAAAATGAAAATTTTCGATAAATAAGATGTAGAGTTATTGTCACAATAAATCATTATTTTTTTGTTCATCTTAAATCTTTCAACATTTTCTTTATCCAAATTCCTTGACAAGTTTCCTCTATTGTTACTACATATTCAAGATCAGTTGTGGAAAGAGAAACAATTGTCTGTTTCTTGGAAACTTGTGAAATGACTCCCAAACCCAAATGGAAAACATAGATTGATGTTCTTTTAGTATTATCTACACTTTCTTCCCAAACTCTATCAGTATATCGAACTAGCCTAAATTCATTTGATGTCGTACACAAAATGTCATATCCCTTGGTTCCATTAACATACCTTATAATTCTTTTAGTTGTTAACAAACGTGTCTCCTTTGGATTCTCCATGAATCTAGAAGCAAAAATCACTACATACATTAAATTAGGTTTAGTTTTAGTTTAATACATCAAGCTTCCAACCATTCCTTTTTTTTTTTCTTCACATACTGGTTCACGGATACCCGAGTCAGTGGTTAGCCGCTACGTCTAGGGTTTTTTAACACTGAGTGGACGCCACCTGAAGGGCATCAACACCCCTCGGCCTATTTATTGACCTGACCCCAAGAGCTTTCGGTATTTTACCCTGTGACCTCCCATTGGCGAGGCACTTGATTTGACTGATTGAGCAAACTCTTGGGGCTTATCAAGCATCCAACCATTCCTTTGTATAGAGGTAAATTTACATTGTTGCTACAATCTTCCTTACTCAATTTTAAACCCATCGTTGTTAGTGTTGGTGCATGCTTGTTGCTTTTCATTTTGAATATGTTTAATATGTATGTTGCATACTTTTTTTTAGAAATAAAAATTCCATCTTCCATTCGTTTCACTTCTTTTCATAGAAAGTACCTTAACAACCCAAAATCTTACATTTCAAACACTTTTTTAATGACTTCTTTCAAATCATCAATAGGAAGATCTGTGAAAATTAAATCATCTACATATAAAACCACAATTAAGAACTTACCATCACTTTATTTAATAGAAAAAGTGGGTTCACCGTCACTTTGGCTAAGGCCATTGTTTGACAAATATGAACCTATTATTCCATACTACGTGCACGATGCTTTATTCATTCAGTAAAGAGATTTGTTTAGTCTATCCACTTCTTCTTCTTGCCTACATACACTTCCTATTTCAATACCTCATCGAAGAAGCTAGATTTGATGTCCATTTGATATACTTTCCACTTATGTTTCACTACCGTTGCTAAACCTATTCTCATGGTCTTCATTTTTGCAACAAACATAAATATTTCAGGATAATCTCTTCCAAGTTGTTGTTTATATCACTTAATGACCTACCTTTCTTTATGACATTATATCCTTCCTTCCACATTTCTTTTGGTCTTATATAACCATGCCACATCTATGACTTCTTTTCCTTACGGAAGATTAACTAATTCATATGAATCATTCAAAATTAATTGGATCATATATATGTTAAAAGAAAGCAAAAAGAGAATTCAAACCCTCACTACTTTCACCTTCATTTTTGGCATAAATATCACTCAAACTTATGAATATTTGTCTTCTCAAGATTTCCAAAGTTGGATTTGATGTGTCACTTGAAGTTGAACTTGTGGAATGTGTTGTTGTTATCCCATAATCGAAACTTGTTATTGTTGATGAGCTCTATTGTCCACTTGAAGGAATATTTGCTTCAATATATGAGTTTTTCCTATTCCATTATCCTACATATGGATATTTTAATTGAAAATAACTCCCTTGTATCACTTTTATCTCATGTTACAACAGAGACACTATGTTGTGATTAATATTCTACTACTTCCAGTAATTCCCAGTAGTTTTGATGTATAAGTTAGAATACAATAATTATTATATATATAAACTCAATTCCTTGAAATTTAGATATTTCAAAGGTGCTGACATATATCGGTTAAACTCCTTACTTGACACGCTACATGAGTTGGACTGTGGAGGCCAACCATCACAAATGGGTCGCAATCTGATAGGCCATGAGTTTAACCATCCCAACTTCCTTCACATGGCATCACATGCCATGAATACCTCATATTTCGATGGCTTGGATTTGGTTTGGGAATCTAACAATGGATATTTTGAAAGATATTATCGTTGTTATGTGTTCCAGTGGATTTTCTTGACACAACACCCCTCATTCTTACAGTTGTTTTCCTTATTTCTTCCAATGTTGACATGTCTACATAGAGGAGAAACACCTATGGATTCGTGGACAAAAGGTAAATGTTTTGGAATTCACACTTCATTACTTTATATTCAAACTCTCTTTACTCTTGCAATTGTTTTGCAATTGTTCTGCTAATTTATTTGTTGTTTCCAATGGAAATTTGTAGAAAATAAACGGGATTTAACTTGGCACAAGGTAGATACTTCCTTAATGGCATTGCAACATGGTTTGTGTTCCTTCATGCACATCTCTCCAATGGCACCGATATTTATTATTCTCAATTCATTAGTTTATTTACATACATGTCCTTGAGGATATTTTTATTAAACTGCCCTTCTAACATTATATTGGAATTCGAATTGATCATGGTTTCAATACACCATTACTTTTCCATGAATTCCTTGGTTTTTTCGTAAGCATCCATATCACTCTTGAATATGAACATTTTTTTCTTTTTTTCACTATAGGGTGTTGATCACACTGTCAACTAGGATTTTTCCCTGTTAGCCCTAAGGTTTCGTCACTTTATACTAGTGTACACTTTAGCCATGGTCATAGACTTTAGACTTAAAATACCCTCTATCTTCCTCCTTTTTAATTTAGAATTGTCCCTATGGTGTTTCGACTTTTGGTTATCTTAAAGAAATTTATTATTTATTGTTCAATGTTGTCACTGTGAATATATAGTTTTTTCCATTAAGCATTAGCATTGTTATTACAAAACTCTATTACTTCAGAATGACTCTCGCAAGTCTTAAGACTCAAACTTATAATACACAACTTCTTATTCATGTCACTAGTTTTTTTTTTAAATACTATAATAACAATGAATTTATTTTGGTCTTGTAGAGAGATGGTGATGGATGATATAACTCTAACTTTCAACGTATATGTTTTATTTCTACATTATGCACTCGAACACTTGGTCATTTTCACAACTTTGTTTGTATTCTTTATTTTCTTATATTTAACTCCCTATCTTGAATATGTTGTACGTATGGTGTTTAGTGGAGTGTTTTCACACCATCGTGTTTCATCTCTAGCGATTTAAATTCAACAACTAAGTCCATAATTGACTTTATTTTCTTCCCTATAGGTCGGTCGTATTCGCCTAAGGATTGTCTACCATGAATGTGATTGATAAGTCTCATTTGTCCTATGTGTGGTTCCTCGAGAGACATAACACCAATGTTTTTTGAGTTGATTTAGTTTTGAATACGTACTTGTTTACCCCTTTGAGGATTTTTAGGCCCGGTGGCCAATATGTCATTTAATCAACATGATTTATGTATAAGGCTAAAATATTGTTCACTTATAGGATCCTAAATCTACCTGGTCCTTGTAAAACTTTTAACTTTATTTATTTTGAGTTGATATACATATTCTATGTTTCTTCCTACTTCATATGATTTCTTATACTTTATCTCCTTCTAAAAATTGATTATAGAGAAATCGTGCTTTCACATTATTTTCTCACTCAGATTATTTTATGAATTCTATGTACTGGTTATTATTAATTAATACCCTTAATAGGGTCAATTCAATTTCCTTAATTGGTCTAGTACACAAGCTATTTCTCTTAATGTAACAAAAACTTTCCTGATTCAAATTATTGCTCTATTTAGTTTACTTAGGTAAAGGCCTCTACTCCATCAAACTTATTTAGTTCAACCTTTGGAAATTTCACTCCCTTTGTAAAACATCCATATGTAACTTCATTTTTTGAGTCAAATTCCCTTGAAATTTCGTTACTGTTGGAAACTTGTTCAACATTAGTACTATTGTTTGTTACATGAGCCTCGCATCTTTAGCTTCTTAATCCTTTCTAGGGATCCCTCAAATTGTTACTTATTTTTCATCAATATTGGTTTCCAATTTCTTTAAGATTCCTTCCATATGATCCTTTTTTTCATCCATCTTATTTTCCATATTTCATTCTATTTTTGTTTGAGAATTGATCAAATTAGCAATCTTCACTAGCATATCATTTAATTCATAGGTCTAAATATCTAATTTCAATAGTTCATTTCTTATATCATCATATTTTTGTTGAATCATGTATGATTTTTCTAAAAATTTTATTATGATCTTTCTAAAAATTTAATTAGTGCAATCAATTTTGGAACTTTCTTAGGATCCAATGGAAATAGTTATTGGGTCTCAAGGAACAGTGAGTATTAGGTACATGTAAGCTCAACTAGTAGTAGTTAGCCTAATATCTTAGTGCAATAACTAAGGAGGTCCAATTGTGCCTTTAGCCATGCTACCTTACTATCTAATTTCTAGAGAGTTGTCTCGTTCATTGTTGTTATGGTCTATATAACCACAAGGAAACCCAATATCTTATGTGGATCAAGTTCAGGGAGTTACTAAGGGAT
Organism: Pinus taeda; assembly: GCA_000404065.3. Taxonomy (NCBI): domain Eukaryota; kingdom Viridiplantae; phylum Streptophyta; class Pinopsida; order Pinales; family Pinaceae; genus Pinus; species Pinus taeda. The sequence goes on along the minus strand of APFE031073086.1, from coordinate 26,058 downwards.
TTTTTATTTACCATAAGGTACATAAAAGTTAGATTAGGTATGAAAGTAACTTTTTATTTGTTCTACATGAAGGGGTACCAACAAAGATTACGGTAAAACCATGTGTAATTCTAATTTTCCTTCTTCCCCTACCATAGTTTCACATCTTGAATGATAATTTTATGTGAATATGGAAGAATCTATATATATATATATATATATATATATATATATATTATATATATATTAATATCTTACCCAGCTAAAGCTCCCTTTATAGTGCATCAAATCTTAAAAAAATCCATGAGTAGTTCTATATACCTCCTAAAGAGTCTAAAAAAAGAATTTTCCCTATAACTCTAAAAAATATAGATATATATATATATATTATCTACTGTTTGTGATGAAACTATGAAATTATTTTAATGTTTCTTGGAGATTTTGAATATATATGTAAATTTTATATATATATATATATATATATATATAAATATTACTCTAAAAAATAATTTTACATATATATATCAAAAAATCCAAGACATTTAAAAATAATTTCATAGTTAATCACAAAGCAGTAGAAACCCTAACTTCCACATGGTATATATGCATGAAGATATGAAATTTGGCGACTTGTATAATACTAATTCTTCTCAACTACCTAAAAATGTCAATGTCAAGTTCAAAAACTTTCTAGAATAAAAGTTAGAGAAAAATTGCCAAGATAGCTTGTTTGTCCCAACAAAACGCTGAGATTATATATGCTTTAGACATAATATTATGATAAAATACCTTGAAAATGAAAAAAGATCCATCAATATCGGCCAACTTCAAGAAGGAAACCTGGCTTACATAATCCAATGCACAATACAAAGTATACCCTTTATAACACTAGGTCTCCTTATTTTATATATAAGAAATAAGAGATACAATTATAATGAAAAATTATACTGAACTAAATAATATAACACATATACTAATAGTAAATGTTTATTAACCATTAACATAAATACCCTAAAGCCTTAATATAAAATTTCATGATAGAATTCAAAAATATAAATAAAAAAATAAAAAAATTATTAAATAATTTATTTACTTGTATCATGTTTTATGCCATTGAAAACACAAATTACACGTATCTAATATGAGTACTATAATTGGAGAAAATTTTCTTCTAAATCATTATCCATAAGATTCAACTAGAATTGAAAATAGCATACAAATCATTAGTCACACTAGACAACAATAATTATAAATATCATACACTTAGAGGTTTCACATTATATGGTGTCTATGTTGCTCAGGAAAGATATTAATTTTGTACTTGGATTTGGAAATATGTATAATGAGAGATATTAATTTTGGACTTGGATTTGGAAATATATATAATGATTAAGTTTTGACACTTTGTTACAAATTTCCAAATATTTATATTTCATTAATTAATATTTCTCCCTTATAATTTTTTAGAAATTTTTCAAATATGTATATCTCATAATTAATTGTTACTCTGAAATACAAATCTAATAATATAACAATTTTGTTTTTAAAAATTTATTTCCTCTTTTAAAGTTTAAATTTTTTCCTTCTAATATGGATTTTATCTCATTAAATTTTATTTTTATCTAGGTCTTTGCAATATCTATGACTATCCAACGCCACTTACAAATATGATTTATGCCTATCGCATCAAATTTAAAAGCTGAGCAACACCCTATAGTGTTGCATTTAGATATGATTCCAAAAGGTTTCATACTTTTAGGTGTCGTAAAACCGATGTTTTATTATTTTATGTGTGCTTAAATTTAGAAATTTAAAGAAAATGATTTGATTGACTTTGGAGGATTTGACATATATGTATTCCATGAACAGCTTAAATTACAGAGTAAGCGCATCCTTTCTCAAAATAATACAACCGTAAAAATTTAGTTTGGTTATCATAATGTCCAGCTGATGCCATTCAATTTCACTTCTTTGAAACATGCTTATTTAATCAACTCGAAATGTTTTTATTTTGACTTAAATTTTAATTATTGATAGACTATTGATAATAAAATTATATTACTGAAAAATAAAAAGATATTGGATGTACCTTCTCTGGTAATAATTTGGCACTCCGAGAAAATACTTTCATCTGCAATAAACAAAAACTTATTAAATTAATCTTTAATTATAATTTAATGAAAAATACAAAATTACATTTAAATTTATTTACCTTTGTACCACGAATCTTTCTTATGCTTTTACGTAATTGCTTTTCAAGTTGTTGCAATTCATTGACCGTTAATGACTCCAAATTTTCACCAACCATGTTCTGGCTCATAAAAATCAGGAAAATCAGAAGGGAAGACAAAAAAAAATGAAAATAAATTAAAAATTGTAAATAACTTTTCATATAAATGACGAAACATTAAACGAGTATAACGCTATATACCGTCTTACTTTTCCTCTTTTTTCCAACATATTGATCTTCTCATGCAACTTCTCCACCTGTAACACATCAAATTCACATTCTCTATATCTGTGAAATTTTACGTAATTGCTTTTCAAGTTGTTGCAATTCTTTGACCGTTAATGACTCCAAATTTCACCAACCATGACAAAAAAATATATCAAAATAAATTAAAATTTTTAAATAACCTTTCATATAAATGACGAAACAGTAAACGAGTATGACGCTATATATCGTCTTACTTTTTTCCTTTTTCCCAACATATTTGTCTTCTCATGCAACGTCTCCGACTGTAACACATCAAATTCACATTTTGTATATCTCTAAGTACAATTTTCATAGATTGTAAAAAATATTTAATGATAGTGAAAAAAAACATTGAAATATTTTTAAAATTATTATATTAAATAAAGGCAATTTTAATAAAAAATTATATTTTACATATAAGTGAATGATCATATTTAGATAATTATTTAAAACTATTTGTCTTATAAATTATGTTTTTTTTTTTTATAAGCAAGTTTATGTAATATATTAAGAAGTGAGATTCTACTTAATTATTTAGAATAGATTCAATTTAGATGGAAATATGATAGTATAAAGCAAAATAGATTCAATTTACATTGTTTTTTTCTATAGCAAGTTTATGTAATATATTAAAAAGTGAGGTTCTACCTAATTATTTAGAATATATTCAATTTACATTGAAATATGATAGTATAAAGCCAAATAAATTCAATCTAAATTGAAATACGACAATATAAAGCAAAAGACAACATAGCATAATATTTTTGTCTAAAGCCATTATCTCAAAATTATTTTGAATATGACACTTTATGTTTTTCATAATAATTGGATTTCAACATCATAAATGAGTAAAAAAATGGCATATTATGTGGGTATAATAATAATTGTATTTCAATTTATTTTATAGAAAAGTTAGGAAATCGTCCCTTTACGGAAGGAATTTATACATGTTTTAGAGAAAAAAAATTTTATAAATTTTTTGAATCACTTACCAAAAGTTTGTTAGTTGTGGATGATGATTATCTTATTCATTTAGAGGTACTATTTTTAAACATGTTTGGTCTCTAGTTCCCGACAAAAGTTGTACAAGGGCATGCCCCCTTACTATTGTCGCTAAGGGATCTAGTGGAGTGACAAAAATCCGTTGTAGCCTCCCATGGGTAGGGCCATGGGTAGGGTTGTACAGTAACTTCCCTAAAGCGATTTTTTTCAAAGAATAATCTTATAAGTTATTGTAATTGGATAATCACTCTATTTTGTTTATCATTAGGTACCATATATAGCAGTAGATATTACATTATGTTTTTTCTTCCTCCCTCGAAGGAAATCCTTTCTTTACGAGGGAATTAAATTGCAATTTTATATTAATGACAGTGCATTGTAATTGAGAAAGAAAATATGATGGGAGAAAAAAAAGAGGAGGTTGAAACATATGTGTTTTACTCTGTCATCCCTTCATTTGTTTGGATAGAACAAAACAAATGATTTCCTATTTCTCAATGCATGTAGCCCAAATTGAGTGAAGCACATATACTAGTGTCTCCTTTGTATTGCTTCATTCTATTTTTATTTCCTCATTCATTTATTTTCTCTTCTTATGAGATTTTATTCCTAACTAATATCAAACAAAAAATGCTTATTTGTTTGATAAAGCTCATAGGAAAGGAGGGTTCTTGGATTCAGTGGGAGAAATGGAGAAAGAAGCTTTTATGGTCAAGAAGTTTAATAGCATAAAACTACCAACTATGGAGGATGAAATGGAAGATTATATATCTAGGAAAACAAATTATAGCATTAGATGGAATAACAAAGAAGCTTAAAATAATGAAATTTGAAGAATTATATATAATTAATATAAACAAATTGGGAACAATATCTCTATGCTTGCAATTGTTTATTATTTCCAATATTTCAAAATAAAAGACAACAAAGGGTTTTACGAGGATATTGGATAAGTTGTATGAAAAACCTTGAGCTTCCAACAAGGTATATCATATTAAGTGTTTATTTATATGAATATGTCTAAAGGCATTTTTGTTTCTTATCATATAAATGAATTTAACATAATCATCAGTCAACTAATTTCTACAGGCATAAACTATGATGAAAAGGTTAGGGTCCATTTTATTTTGTCCTCATTACCAGAAAGATGGAATGGTTTGGTCATGGTTGTGAGTTATTTTGTCTATAGCTCAAGCACTTTCACGTTTGATTATGTTCTTCGTGTTATCCTTTCAAAGAAATATAATAGAAAAAAATAGTTTTGATGCCATGTAATACTTTGAATGTAGAGAAAAGAGGGAGACAAAGGGAGAGGGAAAACAACCTAGTGAGTCATGGAAAGTCTAAGAAGGGAAGATACAAATCTAAGAGGAGGTTGAACGGTTATGATTATGTGAAGAAAGGACCCAAGAAGAAATATTGTTGGTCTCTAAAAGTATAAAAGAGATGAACAAGAGAATAATAATGAAGAAATGTAGCAGATGTTGTGTTAAAAAAATATTTAATCATTTTATTACATGCAATTACTCATTCTTGGTTGATAGACAATGAGGATTAATTTCATACCACTCAAGGTGGCTATAGAATGGCTTATTTTACCGAGAATGAAACATGTAAAATCGTGGGAAAGAGTAAGGTATGGATATAATTATATAATGGAAAGGAATGACTGTGAAACATTCATGATTCAAGAAAAGTTTAATTTCAATAGGGTAGATGCTAAGTGAAGGTTGTACAGTCACATTTATAGGTAAATCATGGAAAGTCGCTAAAGGATATTTGATAATGGAAAAATGAGAGAAGGTATATACATTGTATTCAGGTACTATTAATGATGAACTTTCTATTGCTTTAGCTTCTACGAGATCAAATACAAAATTATTGCATGATAGGCTTGAGAACATCAATAAGAACTGGGTGTAGATTCTCCACTAAAGGAAACTATTGCATGATTTGTAGAAGGTTAATTTAAACTTCTCCAAACATCCTGTTTATGGAGGGGTGAAAAGATTTATATTTTTTAAATTTTGAAACGAAAAGAAGATTGAAAATTTAGAGCTTGTGTATGAAAATGTATGGGGACTAGCAAAAATATCATCTTTTAGACACTCTTACTATTATGTTATTTTTATTGATGATACAACTAGGAAAAATTGACTTTATTTCTCTAGAAATAAATATGATGCATCTGATGCTCTTCAGAAATGGAAGCCTTTGGTTGTGAATGAGATAAGAATTATTTTTAAGTGTCTCATGTGAGATAATATAGGTGAATATTGTACTAAGGAGTTTTAGGGTTATTTTTGATATCATGGGATTCATAGAGAAGTTTTTTCCATGAACATTGCAAGAAAATGGTGTGTCAGAAATCATGAATAGCATAATCATGGAGCATGCAAAGAGTATGAGATTGCATGTATGATTTCCTTTGAATTTTTTACTAGATACTATAGATACTATTATTTACTTAATAAATAGAGGGCCTTCAACTTCCTTGGATGATGGTAACCTAGAGGAGGCATGGATACATGAAAAGGTAAGCTACTAATTTAAGAAGATTTTTAGTTGTGAAGAATTTATCCATATTGATAGAGAAAACAGAACAAAACTTGAGGCTTTCATGATAAATAACTTGAAGATCATGAAGAAATTTAAAAAAATGTGGAAATTACAAGACCAACTCTAAGAAGATCTACATAGACGAGAAATTCACCTAAAAGGTATGATGATTTTACTTCATCAATTTCTTTGGTTACTAGCAATAAGGAATCTTCCTATTATCAGGAAGAAATAAATAATATTAATAATGCTAAAGGTAAGGTGGTTATCAAAGGAAAAAAATATTTCTTGGACATAAACAAAACTTGGGAGCTAGTAGAACTTCATAGATATAGAAATGTTGTTTGATTTAAAAGGGTATACAAATTGAAAAAAGTCATTTTCAGTAATATTGGAAGGTATAAAATAGAACTAGTGATAGAAGGTGACTCTTAGATGCAACATATATATTTTGATGAAATCCTTTACTCTCAGATACATGGTATATATTTCCATGGAATCCTTTTTCCAGATATTAGAATTGTATCCGTTTGTATTTGGTTCGCACTAGTTTATTTGCTTGATTTTAATTTAAAGCAATTGTATGTTAAAACAACATTCTACATCGATATTTAGATGATGATAGATACATGGAAAAACCGTGGGGTTTTGTGTGAGATTATAGAAGAGTATTAGTTTTCAAGCTCAAGAAGTCATTGTATGCCCAGGAAAAAGCACTAGGCAATGGTAAATGAAGTTTGACTCCTTCATGACAAGGTATACTCACATGAGAATTAAGTATGACCATTGTGTTTATTTAGAATGTTTGAATGGTATATTCATTATCTCCATATTATATGTTTACAATATAGTTGTTGCAAGAAAAATCATGTAGACAATAAACAAGTTGATCAATCATATTGTTAGGACCCTCTATATGAATGATCAATGGGCATAAAAATTAATCTTGGGTATTTAAATACACATAGCAATGGAAATGGGAAGCTCAGGTTTTCACAACAAAAAAATGTTGAGAAGATACATGTAAAATTTTGAAAACCTGTAAATATTCCTTTCACCTCCCATTTAAAGTTCAATTTAAGTTTATGTCCTAGTATCAAGGAAACAAATATTATAAATCTCATGTATATTATGATAATTCACTAGGAAGTCTAATGTGTTTGATGATATATACAAAACAAGATATTTCACATGCAATGGATGTTTTTATGAAATATATGGAAAATGTAGGAAAACAAATTGGAATATAGTGAAATGGGTGCTTCAATATCTATGTTGCAGAAGTGGTTACTACATCACCTTTAATTGTAGAAGTGATTCTATATGCAACTACATTGATTTAGAATTTCTTGGTGATTTGGACAAGAGAAGTTCTATTTCATGATATTTCTTCTCTTGCAAGAGGATCCATTAGTTGGATGTCGAAGCCTTAGGAAGAAACTGCTCTATACACTAGTTTCATAGAATATTTTGTTGCATAACATGCTTGTAAAAAAATCAATTTGGTGGAAGGGTCTTCTTGGTATGCTTGGAAGAAAACAAAACAATATAAATATATTATGTGTTAGCCAAAGCGTTATTCGTTTGACTACAAATCCAACTTATCATAGAAATACTAAACATATTGATATTAAGTACCATTTTGTAAAACAACTCATTGATGAATATGGAGCAGATCTTAAAAAAGTCCACATTAATGAAAATTGGATTACAAACAATATTGCTACAAAAGTTGTATTAAAAATTATATTCATGTTTAGCTTTGTGATAAAAACAATTAACAAAATATTAGATACATTTATTGTCAAGTTAGACATTGTTAAAATATACAAACAAATTAATTATTAATAATAAGAAAAATATAGAAAAAAAAGAGAAATTTCAAAATATTGGTAATTATTACAATCTGCCATTCATACTTGGGAAATTCATTATTTTATCTACACATTTGAGGACATCTAATCCTATTTAGAGTAGTCTCTTTCTCTTTCACTCCCAAGTTCTCTATGTCAAAAAAATACAATTATGCATTTAAGATGATCTCTTAACTCCCAATATGTCGTAAATCTTAATAATTTTACCAATGCATGGAGAAAAATAAAATAGCATCTTAGTTTTGCCTATCCCTTTCTTGATGGATGTATGGAAAACTAAATTTGGTGGTGATAGCCTAAGAACAATCATTGAGAAAATGGCAGCCTTCGAACGTTGCAGCTGTAATTTCATTGTTGAGCATGATAATGTTTGTAATAGGATGTTCTTTCGTGGTTCAGCATGATGATGTTTGTAAGAGGATGTTCGTGCATTCAAGGAGATGTTTATGCTTTATAGGCATGAAAACCAATATCATTTCTACATTGTAGTAATCTGATGATATATTTCTACTTTGTTAAAAAAAACAAAAAAAAAAATTCCTGGTTGATGAGATTTTACTCCATAAAGGAAAGTATGATGAAAATGTGACGATGGTTAATATGAGATTCTAAAAGTCATATGTTAAATCTACAAGGTTGCAAGATTCTTAGTTATATTGCGTAGTCTGGTTCATTAACATCTGCATAGTGAATTGCGCTTACCATTCGTTCATCAATCTTAGGATCACACTTCTTTTCACTTTGATCAGTAGCGCAACTTGTTTAACAAAGGATCTGGGATGTGGGATATGTCGTCTGGACCTAAAACAATTATGATAGTCATAGCTAGAATTTATTTATGTTCACTACGCCTTGATTTGAATTAACACGTGACAAAAACCTGTAACTCGAACGTACAATTCTTACCCTAGTCACAATTTGACGGAAATAGATGAATCTAAATGCAATCTCATGATACCAACCCTTGGGAAGCAAGCATCACATATATGATATTCCAAAATGTTGTAGAAAGATGGTCAAGTAATCTTCACTAGTCACATAGCAATAACATTCATAATCACCTCATTTGTTCTCCCGGTTGCATCGTGATTGTTACCAATCGTTCGATCTCTTCCACTAGTTTCCACTATCAGAGGTCTCCTTCGAGCCATGGTATCAGACCTACTTACAAGTCTTATCTGTGTCTAATTTTGGGGCAGAAGGTAAAATCCAGAAATTTATGCACAGTAAGAGCACACGGTAACAACACATAGTATAATAGTATAAAAATAGAGTAAACATAATAATGTGTGTAAAACTAGAAATATGTATCTCTCATTGAGCGTGCAAACGAAATACTTTGTATTAATATTTCATAGGAGGGAAAAAAGGCTTATTCACTGCAATGAAAAATGGATATTTTACACACTTTAACTGCTCTCTATTTTTTTGTGTTGTAACACAGTATAACAACCAGTAAAATTTTGTTTTCACCAGTCCACCACAATTTGTTCCATGGTTTCCTCCCTATCTTCAAACCTTCTACTACTATAAAACTTCGAACAACTAAAAACTATTTTGCATAGTATTCAAACATACATTCATGTAATAATAATATGAAAATACTAAGATTAAAAACAAGGTAAGATGGGCATGTTCATGAACTTAATTATGTTCAAGAACTTAATTATTTTGACATTTCATATTGTGCGTTGTAAATACTCTAGTTGTGTAGTACATCATGGTAATTTTCACTTCACAACTCTGCCATGATTTTCTTTTGTTCTTAAATGTTTGATAGATTAAAGGTGTCAAGGATTTTTACACGAGTGGAGAACTAGTCCTTGTGGCCTGTAAAACAAAATCTATAACCGGCCACAAAAACAACTTGTTTGATCTTTTTGTGTACTTTAGAGAATGGTTGTTGTCATTTTTTAATGTGCTATTTGGAAGTAATTTTTCAACACTCCTCTTTAATCAAAATCATCAATATTCACTATGCCCAAACAATTTCTCGGATGGACAAATTTATTTCTTTCCTGTGACCTGCAGTGTTGCAAAACAATTTCTCCATTTTTAATCAACTCTCTAATAAAATGATACTCAGTCTCAATGTGTTGGATCCTTTTGTGGGAAAAAAAAATATTGGACAACAATTATTGGATTGCTATCACAGTAAACTATTGTCCTTCCTTCTTGTCTCTATCATAAATTTGTGAGCGTACTTCTCATCCATATTGATTGTCATGTTGTTGTTGCTACAACAACATATTCAGCTTTTGTTGTCGATAGTGACACTATTGGTAGTTTCTTGGAAGCTCAAACACATGTGAAATACATACCATGATGTGCTCTTTCAATCATCAAAACATCATGCCCAGTCACTGCCAGTGTAACCAACCAACATGAAATAACTTGTTGTGGTGTACAAAATATCATATTCGTTTGTCACATTGACATACCATAGTATTCTTTTGGCTGCTTGTGAATGTGTCTCCTTTGCTCTCTCCATGAATCTTGACACTCAGCTCATTGTATATATTATAGCTAGCCTACTTGTTGCTAAATACATCAAATTGTCAACCATACTTTTGTGTAAATTCATATTGAAACTATTGTTACAATCTCGTTTACCTAATTTCAATCCCATGAAAGTTGGAGTTGTCGTAGGCTTCTTGTCCTACATATTAAACCTCTTCAAAAAATTTAAGGCATACTTTGCTTGAGCAATAATGATCCCATTTTCTATTTACTTCACTTCTATGCCCAAAAAGTACATGAACAACCCCAAATTTATCATTTCAAACTAATTTTTCATGATTTTTTTGAAAACAACAATGACAAGGTCATTATTCGAACTCAAAATAAAATCATCTGCAAATAAAACAGTAATAAGAAGCTTACTTTCACTCACTTTGATGTAGATATTAGGCTCACCATTACATTTTTCATAGTCATTATCCAACAAGTATGCATCTACCTAGTTGTACCATGTGCAAGATGCTTGCTTCAACCCATAAGGAGATTTCTTCAACTTGTACATTTTGTATTCTTGGCCTTTCACCTCATAACCAGGTGGCTATACCACATATACTTCCTCTTTCAACATTCCATTCAATAATGTTGACTTTGCATCCATTTGGTACACGTTCCATCTATGTTGTGTATCTATTGACAACATTGTGCATATTACGGTGCTTGTTTCAACCCATAAGGAGATTGCTTCAACCTGTACACTTTGTCTTCTTGGCGTTGCACCTCATAACTAGGTGGCTACACCACATATACTTCCTCTTTCAACATTCCATTCAATAATGTTGACTTTGCATCCATTTGGTACACCTTCCATCTATGTTGTGTAGCTATTGACAACATTGTGTGTATTGTCTCCATTCTGATGACTAGCACACATGTATCTGCATAATTTCTTGTGTGTTGTTTCTTATATCCTTTGAGAACCAACCTTGCTTTATGCCTTTCTATCTTCCCTACAACATTGCTTTTTGTCTTATAGACCCATTTGAAACCTATGACTTATTTTCCTTTTCGAAGCTCCACTAACTCCCATGTCTCATTCCTTTCTATTTCTTCCATTTCTTCATTCATTGATGCAACCCATTCTTCTTCTTTTAAAACATCTTCAAAATAAATTGGGTCACCTACATGACAAAATAATGCAAATAAAGAATTCAAACCTGCACGACTATCAGCTTCATTTTGCTCATAAATTTTACCTAAACTTCTAAATTTACGTCTTCTTACGCTTGCAGAACATGGACTTGACATGTCGCTTGATGTTGTGCTTGTAGAAGATGATGATGTGGGTCACTGCGTTGCACTTGGAGTAGTATTTTCTTGACTGCGTGACATTATCCTATTTCTTGTTGACGGTGTTACCTAATAACTCATTTGTTGAGGTTGAACATATGTAGGAGGAGTTGCCAACAAGGAATTACTTATTACTATTATTCCTCTTTGTCTTCTTGTAGTAAACTTGCTTTTGTATTGACAGTCTTCTCCAAACTTCCATCACATTCTTCTTCTTCTATGAACTGCATATCTCTATTGATTATGACCTTCTTGGTTAATGGATTGTAGAGCTTGTAAGCCTTGGATTCATCACTATATGCCATAGATGTGCATTTCTCCCCCTTGTTGTCCAACTTATTCCTTAATTCTTTCGGGACATGTGCATATGCCACGCATGCAAACACTATCATATGTGTGACATTATGATTCCTTCCACTCCATGTTTCTTCAAGAATCATATTCTTAACATTTTTCGTTGATCACGTATTTATAATGTATTTTGCGCAAGCGACAACTTCATCTCAATAATCATTTGGCAAATGCTTTTCCTTCTACATACTTCTTGCCATTTCTAGAATGACCCTATTTTTCCTTTCTCTAACGCCATTTTTCTAAGATTCCAAGGGTGTCTTTTCCCTTGTTAACTTTCCTGTTGGAAATGATTCTCTATGTTGTTCGCTCAAGATGCATCCTTCACATAAGTTTTCTAGTTTTTCTATGAGTGGCAATCACTTCACCATGCCTTTCCTATGCAACAAATTTAAACCTTTAAAATTAAGATGACCAAATCTTAAATGTGATAACCAGTTTTCATCCTTGACCTCTATTTGAAAATTTGTTTGTGTAACAGTAGCTACCATTCTTTCATCTTGTGAATCCATTGACAATTGTTCTTATGCACCTTCTTCCTTCAGATATGGTTTTATCTCCAAGGGAAGCATTTTATTTCTTCTCATTTGCATTTTTGCAATCAGTTTCTTTCTTGGAAATTTATGCAATATTGTGCATTCACCATTTTTGAAAAAGACATCGTAGCCCTTTTGCATGAGTTGTCCAATGCTTATGAGATTGTGTTGTAATCCTGGAACAAAATAGACATCTGAAATCTATTTCTTCTTCCCATTTTTTGTTAGAATGTTGACTCTTCCTTTGCCCATAACAAACACTTTATTATCAATCCCGAATGTCACTTAAAATTTCACAATTTCATCTCTAAATTGGAAAACATTTATATGTTCCCTATCATGTGGTTGTTGCACCCTAAATCTAAAAGCCATACATATGTTTGCTTCTCTTATGCTACATTGCAAGCTAAAAACATTTTGTTTTGGTTTTGGTTTTCCTCTGTGAAATTTGCATTTGTGTTGTTAGTAAAATCACGTTGTTTCTTCCTACATTCATTTGCATAATTTCCATACTTCTTACAATAATCACATTGAAATTGAGATTTATCATACCTCTAACCTTGTGCTTGATTTTGGCTTGGACCTTGACTTGGATTTTGATTGTTGCCTCTTCCACTTGAGCTTGAAGGGATCCTTCTTCCACCTCTATGTGGACTTCTTCCTTTTCCTCTAGCATTTGATCTTCCTTTGCATCTACCTTGACCAATGGGAACTTGTGTCTTGAAGGCATGATCCAATGACGTATTTGATGCTCTATTCACACTATGTTAATGAGAAATGAGTGATGAGTAAAGCTCATCCACTAAAAATTGTTAATTTCATTTTGTCTTTTCTATGGCCACAACAATAACATCAAATCTTGATGGAAAACACCTTAAAATTTTCTCAATTGTCCCTCCATTCTTCAAGTGTCTCGCCATGAGACCTAATTTGAGTAACTAGTCCAACAAATTGTGTTAAAAGTTAGTTTATCTTCTCAGACTCAATTCATATGGTTTCAAAATATCTTCTTAACATTTGCAGCTTGGCAGTCTTCACTTTTTCCATGCCTTGATATATTGCATGGAGAATACCCCAAGCTCACTTGGACTTTGTTGCTGCTGAAATCCTTGGAAATATGAACTCATGCATAGCTTGAAAGATGTAGAATAAGGCTTTAGAGTCTTTCTTCCTACTGTCTCTCCACAAATCCTTTTTTTCTTGTGTCAAAACATTGTATGTTATTGCATTTGCTAATCCATTCTCCAACAAATTCCAAGTGTCTTGAGAAAAAGACAAAGCCTTCATTGTGATAATCCAACAATCATAAATTTTGCCATTAAGCTGAGGCATTTGTGCTTGGTCGAGTTTGTGCTTGATGTTGCTGTCATCTCTAAATGTTGAATAAAAATTCCTTGATTGCAATTTTTTTTTGGTAAATATGCCTTCAAAACAACCTTTAACACCAAAATTCCTTGCCATAAAATTTGTTCCCAAATTTACGTCTTGAACCTACTATGATACCACTGTTTAATTTTGAGACAGAAGGTAAAACCGGAAATTAATGCACAGTAACAACAGAGCAAGTAAAACACGGTGAGGTAAAACTGGAAATACACAGTAAAACAGAGGAAGCAAAACACTGTGAGGTAAAACACGAAATATGTTTCTCTGATTGAGCGTACCACGATACTTTGTATTAAGACCTCATGTGAGCTAAAATGTGTGACTTCTGTTGCAGTGGAAAATAAAAAATTTACACACTTTAACTGCTCTCTGGTTTTTATGTTGGAATAACAACACACTGTAACAACTAGTAAATTTTTGTTTTCCTCACCAGCCAACAACAATGTTCTCCACGATTTACTCCTCCCTGTTTCAGAACTTCAACCCCTTATAACAACTAAAAATTATTTTGCATAATATTCAAACATACATTCATGTAATAGTAATATGACAAGAGTGAGATTAAAAAGAAGGTATGGCAAGCATTTTCACGAACTTAATTATTTTCACTTTTCATATGGCAACTTTCATTACCAACTTTGCAATACTAAGATTAAAAACAAGGTATGGCTAGCATGTTCATGACTTAATTATTTTGACTTTTCATATGTTGAGCTGTAAGTACTCCAGTTGTGCACTACATCTACATCCTCGAAATTTTCATTTAGAATTTCTGTCATGATTTTCCTCTGTTCTCAAATGTTTGATATGTTGCATGTGTAGAGAATGTGTACGCAAGAGTGGATAACTCATCCTTATGACCTGCAAAGCAAATTCTGTAACCTGCTACAAAAACTGCTTCACTGATCTGCTTGTGTACTTCTGAGAATGGTTGTTGTCAGTTGTTTAATGGAGTGGTTGAGAGTAATTTTCCAACAAGCTGCTGTAAGGTTTGTCCCTTTTGCATGACGCGGTCATATTTGTTCTATCTGCTGTGAGGTTTATCTTATGCGATGGGAGGTGTTCTATCTGCTATGAGAATTATCTTATGCGATGGTACGTTTTAGAATATTAAATATTTTACTAAATTAAATATTCTGATATGTTCGTGATGTTTTTTTTATTTTCTTCGCTACGTACATCTTAGAAATTTCATGCTTATGCTTTTTAGACAATATACGTATAAGACACTCCCAACCCCCAAATTGTTCAACCCGTCCCCTTCAGATGATCTACCTATATGATACTCCCAAACCCAAGATTGTTCTTTCTTCTATCATCCTCTGCTCGATGGTCAACACCATGATTGCATTAAGCAGTATTCTTCCATGGACACATACCCATAGCATCCAGAATAGCCTCATTTGTTCTACCAGACCATTCCGCTACTTTCTTTACATTTCTGCCACTTGTAGACTGCAGATAGACAATTCCTCCCGTTGTTGAGCTTCCCTCGGTAACTCCCCACTTCTTGATTTTTCTTCATTTCCCTTTCTCAACACTACAGAGTTATGCTGGGCGTTTTTAGAATATTGAATACTTCACCGAATTCCTCGCCAAAACCTCCCGCCTATTTCCTATTTTGATAGTATTGACTTTATTCCTCGCCAAAACCTTAACTGCGACGTTAGGTGCTTAACCCTTTTATCGGTAATCTACGAAATAATATGCCGGGCTCATGGTGCTACGAAATAATATGCAGGGCTCATGAAAGTTACTGATTTTTAATTCGTAATATCCTGAAGTAATAATACGCGAGCAGTAATTCGCTTATGTAATTGTGTACGCCTAGTTAGATTTTACTTTAAGGAAGTTAGTGTTGATTTGGAAGAGGTTATTGCCGTGTTACAAAGATGGATAGAATATAAACGGAAAAAACTAGCATTACAACAGCAAGAAGAAGAAGAGTATTTGTATTTTAATTATAAGAAAATTGGTTTGTGATTTAAGTTTTATTTTAATTTAAAAGTTTTAATTTAAATATTTAAATAAATATAATTTTTTTTTTGGAAAAATTAATAATTAATTAAAGTTCATTGTTAATGAACTAAAGAATAATATAGCTAGTTTTGTATTTTTAATATACAGAAAATATGATTTAATAAATAGAAATTATGTTCTTTTACACTAAAAAAATATCAATTTTTTTTAATAAACATCTTTAAAAATAAATGAAATCAAATTCCTTGAAATAAGTTAAACAAAACCTTAAGAATAAGTCAAAATTTATTATAATTTTACAGTTTCCAAATATAATGAACTTGCTTTCTATAACAACATTGATAATGATGAATTTCATGATCTTAAATATAGATGTTTAGATAAACTTCCAAATTGATTATCAAACGTCACCCTAATCTCCATCTTACATTACATATCATGTTCAAAGGCTATAATAATATTGATAATGATGAATTTCATTATGTTAAATATAGATGTCTAAATAAATTTGCAAATTAACTATCAAAACATAACCCTAATCTCATTTCTACATTACATTTCGAGTTTAAAGAGTCTAAATAAATGAAACGTAAGAATTAAATAGATAGATAGACCAAATCTTGGAAATGTGTCACTTATTCACTTCCTATTTTTATATATACAAATACTTCCTAGATTAACTTTAATATTATTAGATTTAACATTAAATCCATTCTTAACCAATCCTAAATTATTATTAAATAATTTTTCCAGTGTTTTCTAATAATTAATTCATGTATGTAATTCTCCTTATTGTATTATTAATTCATGTATGTAATTCTCCTTATTATATTATTAATTCATGTATGTAATTCTGTAAGAAAAATTTGCAACAGCGATTCTATATGCGGAATTAAAGAATCTAAAAATGAAATTTCAATGCCCAGGATTACCTCCAGCCATTGATAACGCTCTTGCTGCAAACCACAGTCCACTTGCTTCTTCACTGAAACAGCACTCCAGCATCAATCCAAGCAAAAAGAAAAATCACAGAAAATCTGAAGGCACTTCCAAGCTATGCTCTCTCAGCTAGATGGTGTAAACAACTGAAGGGGATTGAGATGCTAGCTTAGGGACCAATCAGATGAATTTATAGCCAAGCTTCCATCAAGCTTCTAATGACTATGTGTCAGGTGTTCCACAGATCAAGGCAGAGAACTCCAGATGGAGTAATGGACCACTTCAGAAGCTCCAACCAGAAAAATTAATTAACTACAGTTGATTTCCTTAATTTAAGGAAACTACTGCAGTTGGTTTCCTTAAGTTAAGGAAAGACTGCAGTTTAGTTCCATAACTGTAGGTTATAGTTGGAAGAATAAATTGAGCTTAACATTCTCCCACTTGGTCCATACTTCCAAACTTAATGTCTCAACTTAAAACCATTGACAATCTGTATTAAGTAATAGATACATGAATCATGGCGATAAGTCCTCTAATGACGAGTATTATCTTCCATGTATTACTATGTATTTATTCTTATTATAATTTATGTGGCAACATTTCTTAATGAATAAACCTTATGTTTATTCTTGGTCCTTCTTAAATGAATTTTCTCAAATCAACTTAAGGTGCACATAAATAAAAAAACATCACAATAATTAGGAATTTCAATAACATTGTCCATACAATGAAAAAACTACATAATGGAACCAAGTCCCATATTCATTACATGATCCTTGAATTTAAATGGTGGCATGCCCTTAGTCAAAGGATCAGCGATCATCAATTCAGTGCTGACGTGCTCAATGACCACTTTCTTTTCTTTAACACGTTCCCTTATAGCTAAATACTTAATGTCGATGTGTTTATTTCGACTCCCACTTTTGTTGTTTTTAGCCATAAAAACAGCAGCTGAATTATCACAATATATTCTCAATGGCTTAGAGATAGAATCCATAATTCTAAGCCCAGAAATGAAACTCTTAAGCCATACACCATGTAAAGTAGCCTCAAAACAGGAGACGAACTCGGCTTCCATAGTGGAAGTGGCAATCAAGGTTTGCTTGGCACTCCTCCATGATACAGCTCCACCGGCCATCATAAAAATGTAACCTGATGTTGATTTGCGTGAATCAACACATCCAGCAAAGTCAGAATCTGAGTAGCCAATTACTTCCAAGTTGTTCGTCCGTCTATACATAAGCATGTAGTCTTTGGTTCCTTGAAGATACCTCATTACTTTCTTTGCAGCTCTCCAGTGGTCTAAACCGGGATCACTCTGATATCGTCCCAACATTCCCACAACAAATGCAATGTCAGGTCTTGTGCAGACTTGAGCATACATTAGGCTTCCGACAGCAGAAGCATATGGAATGTTCTTCATTTGTTCCCTTTCTAAGTCGTTCTTCGGGCATTGGTTCAAATTGAACCTATCACCCTTCACAATGGGAGCTACACTTGGTGAACAATCCTTCATCCGAAATCTCTCTAAAATTTTATTAATATAGGTTTCTTGTGACAGACCCAAGATGCCTCGAAATCTGTCTCTATGGATCCTAATGCCAATGACATAAGATGCCTCACCCATATCCTTCATATCAAAATTTTTAGAGAGGTATTGTTGCACCTCATGTAGCAAACCCTTATCATTGGTTGCTAGCAAAATGTCATCCACATATAAAAGAAGAAAACAAATTTTACTCCCACTAACTTTCAGGTATTTACATTGATCCATAATGTTTTCTACAAAACCGAAAGAATAAATTACATTATGGAATTTCAAATACCATTGGTGGGATGCTTGTTTTAAACCATATAATGACTTCTTGAACTTGCAAACCAATTGCTCATCATCACTAGAGGGGAATCCTTCAGGTTGTTTCATGTAAACCTCCTCCTCTAGATCTCCATTGAGAAAATCCGTTTTCACATCCATTTGTTGCAACTTCAAGTCAAAATGGTCTACTAATGCCATAATAACGCACAAGGAATCTTTCTTAGATACAGGAGAAAAAGTCTCCGTGTAGTCGATTCCTTCTTTCTGAGTGAATCCCTTAGCAACAAGTGTTGCCTTGTATCTCTCAATGTTGCCTAATGAGTCTTTCTTTGTCTTAAAGACCCATTTACATCCAATGGCTTTTGCACCATTAGGCAACTCAACAAGATCCCAGAC
>APFE031073084.1:0-44293 GCA_000404065.3 Pinus taeda | reverse complement strand
GGAAAACTTAACTTTCTTATCCTCCTTAATCTCTTCATTCTCAAAATATTTATCCAGTTCACTAATCCAATCTAACAGAATATTAGCAGATAGACTACCATCATAATTTGAAATTTCTGTCTTTGGCTTGCTGCTGGCCAATAAGATTGAACGCAGCAGTCTTAGTTCTGGAGCTTCTTCATCCAAAGCCTCCGCAACAGCTACTGTCTCTTCCTCACTCTCATCTCCCAACTCTGGGTCTCTTCGTCTACCCGCTTCTACTGCCTCCAAGCGAGCTATAAGAACTCTAATATGTTCTCTTAATCCTTCATCTCCTCCTCCTCCTCTTCGTGCACCTCTGCCACGCCCTCGTCTTGGCGGTTGTACTTCTGCCATCTTCCTTTAACTAACGAATAAAATAATAAAACTAAAAAAAAAACAGCTCTGATACCAATTGATGTGGCCCGTCCACGTGGCCCTACCTCAACTCACCCAACACGGTACTTACGGATTTGGTCTGTTGATTATATGTGATTTGCAATCATTTTTGGTTTGATCTGAAATTAATTGTATCTGTACCTGCTGACCTACCTCCCGGTACTTCGCTTCTCCTCCAGCTTACACCTGTCTACCTCGATTAAAGGGTAACCCTAATCCTCCCGTTCCTGTTTTGGTTGTTGCATTTCGCGCTTTTGGTCATTTGGTATGGTGAACTCGTCGCTCTGCAACCTGTTTCGGCCTCGGCTCCGTCATTGGAGGAAATCGTCAATGTTTGGTCGTTTTTAGTGGTTTTCTTGCCTGAGAATGTGGTTTTCCACTATGGCTCCGTCGGTACCTTTGTTTCTCGTATGTGCTGGTAAGTGGTAACTCTATCCGCGTTTCTGTTATTGGTTTTTCCTCGAGTCTCTCTGTCGACTTGTTCTTTGGCTGAGTCTGTTGGCTTGTTTGGTCGCTTACTGTGTTTCTATGGTCGTTTCTCCGTCTGGACGATTTCGTTCTGCTCAGGAACAACGCGTGCTCGAAGGTCTACTACAGTCGGTGTTGGACATTCAGTTCATCAATCTGGTAAGTTGATTTCTTTGCTATAATCTCGTTTTTACTTCTGGAGTATTTGCTAACCTATTTTGCCCCTTCGTGGTCAAGTGGGTTCTCGGCGAACATGAAATCCGTTCACCTACAGATATGGTGGTTCTCCTCTCGGTGAATCCTTGTCTCTCTATTTACCACATTTGCCTTCTGGTGAAGTTATGGCGGCTTGTAGGAGTTAGGCTTTTGTTTATCCTTCGAACCCTGGCTCAGTTGCAACGTTTTGTTTTTCTGTTGCAGGTGACGGCTCTGTGACCATGTGTAATAGGCTACGGTTTCACGCTCCCGGGTAGCTCTGTGTCTTCTTTTGTTATTTGTTTTTAAATTAGGTCCGCCTGTAGCTTTGTTGGTCTCAGACCCTAGAAACCCTATCGTCTTCGACCTTGTATGGCACTGTGCATCTGTATTTATTTACTGTGGGATACAGCTTTATATGTTTTGTTTCTCACTGGTGTAAATATATGGGTCTCGGTTATTTTCTTGGTCACGCCTGTTTGATGGCGGAAAGGGTTCGACCCGTGTAATGAATTCAACTGTAACTCTTGATTTTGTACAGACTTGCAATTATAATATAAGTATATATTTGGAAATTTCAACTTCGTATTTAATTCTTGAGGGTTTGGTTTCTTACCCGGATTCGATCTGGGAACCTCACGCTATTCGTTTCTCTCTTTGTTTACTTGCTGTCGTATGGCATGCTCTTCCTTTCACCTTCGGTTAGCTTGATAATTGTTTTATCTGGCATTACTCGACGCTCAGTGACTTGGAATACTCTCCGTAGTTATTCCACCTGCACAATCACTTACTTGTGCAATGATTACATGTATTTGGTTCTATATTGAAGCCACTCGGCAATACTATTGTTTATTTCAATAGTTTACATAGAATTTACGATTTCTCAGAAATATGAATTATTCAGAACGTAAGTACACTCTCTTGTGCACAGGAATTTCTAAATGAAGGAATAAGAGGAATAAATTTCTGTCTCTTTTATTGTAATAATGTTTCTCTCTTGTGCTTAGCTGCTGAACTGAACCCCTCTTTTGTTTTCGGTTTGGTCCTTTATACCCCCGAGATGATTCGGTTGATAACTGTATATCGTTACCCGTTTACAAACAGTTAGACAATAAAGCTCATTCAGTTTCCTGTTTGTTAGTTATGAACCTGACTTCTAACTACTTTGTCACTGGCCCCACAAAGGTGTCTGTGTACATTATTTGAGATAAACTAATCTACTTATTACAATTTACACTGACAGCTACAATAAAATAAACTAATTAAAATTACCTAACAGAAATTTTAAATAAACTGTAGTTGACTCTCATAGAGGAAATAAAATGAAATTAAAAGAAACTGACAGTCTTGCTGTCCCTTGTCGATTTGTTTAACCTTCCCAGTCTTTTTCTGAAACTCTGTGTGTCTCGTCTCGGTCTTCGCCCTGTCGACCAAATGCTCCTGCATCAAGAAGTACAATATTTTCATATATTTACGTATTTATTTAATATGTATTATACCTTCCGTACGCATTTACGTATTTATTTATTATATATTATGCCTTTTGTAGGCATAGTATTAGGTATTCAATTTTTCCTTTCACTGCATATTATTTTGCTTTCGACCAAACATATATGTCGCTTATCCATAGTTTAACATTGAGAATTCATTTTTTGTTATTTTCATTAAATTTAAATTTCTTTATTTGTAAGATGATTTGTTGAGGTCTTATAATGGCTTGTTTAGTAACTTATATTTCTATTAGTCTTTAATTTTTTGTTTTTAATTTTATTTCCTTCTTATTTAACTATGTTGTTTTCCTTTAACTATTATTTTCATTTTCATGAATTTTAGGTTTTTCTTCATATTTTCAATTTAAGAGAATAAATTTGAATAAAAATAATAACTAAAAAAAGAAAAACTTTTTCCAATAATATTTTTTTTAGATTTATTACTCTTTAATTTGACTTATATTTTTTTTTTTGTCTTTTTCTATGGTTTTTTTAGATGACAAAAATTTTAATGAGAAAAAAATAATTATAATTTTTTTTCACAATAATTCATTTCTCATTTGTTCCAATTGGATTGTGAAAGTTGTTTTTCCTTATTTCCTCAAACCAAGTTATAAATACAAAATGTTTTAGAAAGTAAGTATTTTGATTAGAAAGTAAGTTTTTTATATACATCTATAGTTACTAGTGATTTAATTTATATAATTGTGCTAGTTATAATTTAGTTGTTAAATTAATAGTAAAACAATTGTTATTATGAATTATTCATAAATATTAATTAGCTTGTCTTTACAAGTTTACTTAAAAAAATAATACTAAATCACAAATTATAGATCATCCCAACTCAATTTTTCTCTTCAAAACAAAGAGACAACATTTGAAAATTAACAATAAATGTGTTGTTTCATATTCACATGCCTTCAGTGCCACAAACACAATTGCATTCAACTCTATATCAATCATGTTCGATTCCCACGAACTTTGTAGGCGAAAATTTATTGAGCAAAACAACTTTCCTGGATTTAACATCTCATTGATTTGAAACTAAGTTTCTCCATATCAATTTGAACTAAACACTACAAAAAAAATAAAGTTATAAACCTTCATTATAACCAATTAAGTAAGATCTCACTCAAAAAACATTCTAGCTCAACATTTTCTTTTTCACTTCTATTTTTTTTATGAAATCTTTAATTGAAAATGTCACACTCTATCTATGATTCATGCTACAATTAACTATATTTAAACTACTAATAATATATTCACGCTACACTTATATTAATTATGCTCATAAATATATAACAAAAATACACATATATATTTTATCAATTAAGATGAAATTTAACGACTCTTATACTTAAGTTAATATTATTTTTATAATTGAAAAGTAATTTTATTATATTACATATAACATTAAGAAGTTTAAATAACAAGTAAAACATTTTCATACATTTACTTTTATTTATTTTATTTATATTCATATATATGTATAATTAAGAAGATACATTTTAGTATATCAATTATTATAAAATTTACTAAATTTTATACTTTAGTATATTATTTATGACGTGACATAGAATACGAAGTGCGACATTTTTATAGTATTTTTAAATTTTATAGTTTAGTATATTATATATTACATGACAAATAATGCGAAGTGAAACATTTTTATAATTATTTCTTATTGAGATATTTATTAGTTGTTTATTTATTTTTTTGTGTTCATGCATATAATTAAAATAAGATAAATTTTCATTATAACAATTATTATAAATTTAAAAATTAAGTATTAGATAAATTAGATTTTTCATATTTAACTTTATCTAATTTTATCTTAAATTTTATAATAAAATATGTCTATATATTGTACGAAAAATAATATCAATATAAATATTATTTTTAGCATTTATTTATAATTGTTACTTATTGTTTATTTTTTAGTAATTTATTTATTATTTATTTTCATAAATTATAATAAAGAAGATATTCATTTTATAAATTATTATAAATTTTATGGAATATATCGTATTAAAATTAATAATTTTATAACTGAAATAAGTCTTATATTATTATTGTATGCGCCATGACATAATAATATGAAGCACAACATTTTTTATCAAGAGGTATTCCTTATCATACAACAACCTATTATTATATATTTTATATTTAGGCACTGTGGAAATTACTTAATATATAATCAAATAATTAACAGAAAACAATGAAAATTATAAATATATGTTCTTATTGAAAAGACAGTACACTAGAAATTGCACCAGTGAAATATCAACAAAAGGTAAGGACCATGCTACAGTGGAATCTTTCTACTGCTTTCTTGAGCCTTACAAATCATGAGACCTATTTTCAAGTTAAATACCTTGTCTCATTATGCCAACATGAATGCCTTGTAAATAAATAAATAAATCATAATTTGCTACATCCAAAATAAGGGGTTGTTTTGTTACAATTTCTTGATATTTCTTCTTGAAATGGGTGATTGTGGTCTATATTTCCTTGTTGTCAGTCGGAATAAAAAATAAGACAAATAATTTTATCAATTACTTAAATAATAACAAATTTTAAGATATTTGTTAATAAAAATTTCTATCTAAACATGTTTTTTATGGAATTATAATTAAAATATACATGTGAGGGCATCCTTAAATCTCCAACACAAAAAAAAACTCATTGTTTCAAACATCACATAACCTTTGTTCATTTCTTGTCCATGAATTTGTTCATCCGTATGATATTTTTTTTTTTCACACACTATGATTGGGCATTACATTTGTTTTAGGTTGCATGTGATTCATTGCCCACCTGATTTGCAGATGCATTTCACAACCTTAAGAGTTGTTACAACTCTTGTGTGATATTGAAATATAAGTTATGCATTATTATCATTCAGCCACAGCAGCTGACACTCACCTCAAAACCTGAATATCAGTGAATTCACATTTGCATCGCACAATAAATCAAATAGGCAAATAAAAAGCCTGAAATGCATATCTACAAATGATTCTAAAGGTAGAGGACGCACCTACCCTGATGCAAGAATTAAACCCTTTGAATATACAGTATGATGTAGAGGGGCTATTGTGTTTTGTGTGGATTACACAATAGAAACACGTGTTAGAACCCTTCCTACAAAATATACAAAGAGGTTACATATTCTGAAACAAGCTTCAATGTATCCCTTTTCTACTCGGGCATTGCACAAAAAGCATGCAAAGGAATGCATTTTATTTTAGAGAAAACCAAGAATTTAAACCTTTACTCAACATCTAAGACACATTATGGCTCCAATAGGCACTATTCTTGAAGGTGGCTGTAATGGTCAAAGAGGAGAAGGATATTTGTGTAGAAAGGCTTCAAAAATTGGATCAGTTTTCATATTGTTTTGTCTAGCATCACATGGAACTTGTGTTGTTAATCTAGATTGAGACAATGTTATTTGTATTGGAAATTTGCATCTTATATCAGAGAATGAGGTATATGGGTGACAAGGAGTTGTGCAAGTGTGCTTTCAATGTCTCCTTAGAGCTCCACAACTTTTCCAACATCACATTCCAATAGATGATGATTATATTGAGTCACAAGAAGATAAATGGAAAGACTTAGTACACAAATGGATTCCACATTGACTTATTTTACCACAATTCCTATTGTAGAAAATAAACTATGAACCACATGGGAAATCATTCACAAATGTTTACACAAGTATTGCTTCACAATTTTTTTTGTTGAGGAAGAACCGTTTGCCATATCTATTAGTAGGTTGGCAGAAGATCCAAGCAACTCCTCCTCTGGTTCTTTTTCAGTTGGGTTTTCCCACAATGATAAGACTTAAGATTCTGAGGTAACATTTCACATTCTCCACACTTTCCAGGATGACATCACTAGATACGCCTGCAATTTTGACATGAAATCATCTTCACACACACGTTCTCACAATGAAACACACCATTCCTATAATCCAATTATCCCAAGGTCTCAATATCTCCACAAATTATATTCTCCTATTTTTTTCCGCAAAATCATGAGGCATCATTTATTAAAATATTACAAGGATCACAAGGATCTCCATCACAAATATTTTCACATTAATGTCATTAAAATTCATGAGAAATCTCACACTTCTTTCCACATGATGATGTAGTAGAATTACGATCGTTAGATTTGCCTGCCATCATTGGTTTATCACATGGGTAGGGTTCAGGGACGGTCATTACTGTGCAAGTTCGGTGTGCACCTGGGTGGAATTGAAGACTACATTTATGTTGAAAACGAGCCTTTGGTGTATTGTTCCCTTTTCCAAGTGGCTTCTTTCATGGGCCTCCACATGAATGTGGAGTGATATACCTAGTCATTATGAGAGGGATTACACAGATGGAGTATGTTTTTTCTCATGAAAAGTGTAAAGGACCATAGTTGGCCATCCAAGACTGATGAGGTAACCTCACTTCAAATCCCAACAATGTTAATGAAAAGAGACTTAATATGATAATGTTGTTCTCATTCAAAGGTAGTTTGGAGAATTAATAAAGAAGGTAGAAAACAAGTCTTGAAGGGATGCTTTTATAGAGGTACGTTAATTCACGAAAATGTGAGACCCCTCACTTTATTATAAAATAGTCTTTATCAAATGAAAAAATCGTAATTCGAAGATCGAATCCCAATCAAATTTCAAAAGAATTTTTCAAGTCTTTGTTATAAAACGTCATTCAAACAAATCAAATGCGAAGGGACTTGACCATTAATTAGCATGTAGGTATAAATTTGACAAGTAATTGTAGTAGAATTCTTCTTCTTTCCATTAAACCAATGGATTCACAAAAAACTCTAAAACTACTATTCTCATACTAGCTACACAATCTACAACCTTTATATACAAGAGTTTATTTCTCTGAGTGTTGCTCATGTGTGGACTAGGTTAAAACTTGAATAAAATGTGAAAATGACATGGCAAGGGTGAAAATTTTCTAATAGGTGCAATGTAGATCAATTTATCATCACTAAATTCTAAGGTAACATGCAATAAAAGGCTACTCATAAACTATGTAAATAACCATGCATGAAAGTAACGTTCGGAAATATTTTGTATTGATAAAAAAATATGTGAAGAGAAATGATACAATAGGGATATTTAGCACCTAGGGTGGGCCCTCACACAGGGAAGCTAAAAAACCTTAAAAGAAAACTATTCTAAGAGCTAAAATTAGATATCACTTCTAAAAACAAAATAAAAAATTCTACATGAAAAAGTTACTAACATTTCATGAAGTATAAAGTTATCGTATTATTCATGTCCTTTACTATGCTTTTCTTCTAATACTACAATGTTTTTTGAGCCTGTTATTTATATAAATGCGTATAGCACAACCTCTTTGAGGGGAGGACTTATTTCTGTCCAAAAATCCCTAAAATCCTAGATATTGTGTCTTGGGTCAACACACAATCCTTATCTAGCCATGTTGGAATTCCTTTGTAGTAGGGAGTAGGCCCCACAAATATATTTGGCTATATCTCATTCAAAAATATGCAAAATCGCTTGAAAGTCCTGCAAATTGACACGTTGGGCACATATTGTATTAAAAATCTCTTAGAGTATCCTAAAAACTCATTCAACTGGGAAAAGGTTTTTAAGCTCAAAAAAGTAAATTAAATATAACCTTATATACCTATGAGTGGTTAGAAAGGCCTTTCGCCAATTTAGAAAACCCATCACATATAACTAAAAAGATAAAATTTCAATCTATCCATTATTATAAAATCTAATGACTTGTATAATTAATTTTAATTTTAAAGTTCAAATATGATGCAAGTGTATTATGCATGGGATAAAAAAAATGATATGAAGTATAACATTTTCATAGTATTTACTTCTTTATTCAATATTTATTTTATTTCTCTTAATAAATACAAATAACTAAGAAAATAAATTTTCGCTTTATCAATTATTAATATAGATTACAACATTTTCATAGCATTTACTCATTTACTATTTTTTTTATTATTATTTAGTTTATTTATATTCATACATATAATTTATAAGATAAATTTTCATTTTGTAAATTATTTTAAAAGTTAAAAACTATCCTACGTTAATTACGAGTGTAATATGTTATGTATGACATGAAAAATGCTACTGAGTCCAATATTTTTAGAGTATTTACTTTTTGTTTGATTATTTATTATAATTATCCTAATACATATAATTAACGAGATAAAATTTTAAGTTATTAATAATTATAAAAATTAATAATTTTCATATTTAGCTTAGCTATAAAGTGTAGGATATATGGTGACAAGGCATTTATTAAGGAACTTTTTGGTGAAAAGTTCATTGGTTTGAAATCTTATGGGGAAATTCCAATCTTACTAAGGGTTGGTGTGGCCTAGACCAGGTGTGATCCTCAAGTGATTTTGACTCCTTATATGCCCCTCAGTCATGGTTTCACAAACCAGAAGTTAAGGATGTCAATCCTTTAAAGATTCATATTACCTAACAATCAATAAAAAAAAAACAAAAACAAAAAAATCATCTTCAACTTCATCTTAACTTTTGATGGCTTAGATGCCCCTCGGTCATGGTTTCACAAACCACTAGTTAAATATGTCAATCATCTCAAGCTTTCCCTAAGAAACAACAAAAAAAGATCATATTCAACTTGATCTTAATTTTAAAACTCAATATAATCCTGATATATTATATATATTGTAAAAAAGTAATAAGAAGTTGTCACATTCCTCAATTTTTTTTTTTTTTTTTTTTAACCATATTATACACCTGACTTATTCAACCCCTAGATTAAAGGTTATTTACATTGCGGTGACAGGCGTTGTTATAAGGTTGGATATACTTAAATTTATAACCAAACGTTGATATTTAAATTCTAATATTTATTAAACAACATATCATTCGAAATGCACTATCGATTGTTAGAATACTTATAAGTTTAATTCCATCGTGCCACCCTATGTCCGATCTTCTCGATTTATCGTCAGGTTAATGTTTACTTGCCACCTGTATTAAGGTACAGGCACCCATCTGTCGGAAGGTATAACATTTATGACCACCGCAGGGTTACCACCTCCTCGGGATCGCCATTGCTGTGGACGGTTCTGATCGCTCCTCAGCAATCGGACGGTGGAGATTCCCACGTTTTTGGCGGCATTGCTTTTAGGGTCGAAGGGCGAGGGTTTCGGGTCATTTGTCTTTGTTCGTTTCGCCGAGAGCGGCTTTCATTTCGCTTCTGCCATGGTTTCTTCGCTCTGGTCTCGGCCCTGGTTAATCTCATCGCCCGCGAACTATTACAGGTGACGAGCTCTCCGTGGATACCCCTGCTTGGCACGTCCTCTACCGGTAAGCAATCCTTCCTGCTGTGTTTTTTTTTTTTTCCAGACAAACCATCTTACTGTGCGTGGATATAGTTAATAATTCGCAGTTGTTTGCTGACAGGTATCCGGTTATGTAATGGAGGTAGCCGCGCAGATGGCACAGGGATTTGTGTTTGAGTCACTACCCAGGTAAGTAAATAACTCACAGTCCTCTGTTTCGGCAATTGCAATTATCCGCCGCCTTATATCACCCTGTTTCCTGCCAGGTCTATTGATAATTTGCTATTGAAGGCGGATCACGGATGTCTTTCCTTGTATTTGTTTTATTCAACGTTCAATATGTAGAACGGTCTCCTAGGGTTTAGGGAGGTCTGACTTAAGGCTCGAACAGAGCTATCTGTATGTATTTTCAATAATTAAAACTAATGGTTCTCGGATTAAGTTATATGTAAGGATTCGATCATTATAATTGCCGCTTGTCTTGTTATGATTGCTACTGGCTTTTACCCGACCTAGTCGGTGTCAAAAAGGGGTTTTTCCCTATTTTTTTTTTCATGATTGTTAATATGCGAGTTTCCATTATTGTGAAGGACAGGCTTGTCACAGAATCTCCATATGTTAATGATAATGTTTCCTGGATTGTTTGATTCGCCCGAATGGGTTTTCAATTATGATTCAATACAGTCTTTGTTTTTCATTCGGCCGTCGGCCTAATTATAATCTCATAGTATCGTGATTATTTGTACTTTCAGGACTGCATTGATTATCTTTTTCCTTCCGTTAACTTGTTAAACTATGAGTATCTTTATATGCACTAATACTGTATAATGATTTGGAATCTCTGAAGGAAAGATCCGGTTGTCTGAACAGTATAATGCTAAGTTCTATCTGTCGGTTAATCATATGATGGCGGTAACGGCATGCTAAAATTCTGGCTATTTAATTTAGTCTTTCGCTTTCTTTCCCTTAGCCAGTAGAAGCCCCGAATAATTATTTCGATAGATGGGTTTTCTTATTATGGGGTTCCGGCCCTTTTTGCTATGGCTTACCGCCACTAGGTGGTGTTCACCTGCGCACAAATGTTCAGACCGAACACCCATGTATTATTGAAGTCGTCAGTTTGTTTATGCTATGCCTCGGTTTATTTATATTTTGATAAGGGTTTATCTGAACGATAGTGAGACTATCGCTGACATGCAATGTCCAGTAATGATTCTTTTGTATGCAATTTGTATCAATTGCCAAACCTCTGGTTGTTATTTATTACAGTTACGTTCATTACATACCTGATTTTGCCTGGTCATATGAGGGCATTCTACTTATGTTATCCGACAGATAGCTGATACGTTAAATTGGATGGATTGTTTTCTAAATACAGAGTTTGGGTTATCTTGCTGCATTCCTACATATATATATTAGGAACTTTGATATATCTTTATTCTAAAGATTTCTGTATTCCTGATATCGTTCTTTCTTATAAATCGCTGTCTGTCTATTTGACCTATGAAAATATCTTTTGTATGAAAAAAATGTACAGAAGTTAATCTATTTACTTCTCAGGTATCTATATTTCTTTTATTGTTTAGGATTCAGGTTAATGTACAGACAATGTAAAATGTACAGGTTTACTTGAACCTTCAGTTTTTCTATTCTCTTTCCCTTCTGTACGTATCTGTTGTGTGTATAACATGGATGGTAATAATAATTTAACATCTGCATCTTACTCTAATAATGATTAAACACTAATAATCCACCATTACCACCATTATCCATGTCAATCCTGGAATTTAAAAGATTTGATATACTTACCTGTACTTTCTTCCGCTTCCTTCCGCTCTGCTATCACCTGCAGAAAATTATCTGATGCTTGTTATCCACCCAGCCACGAGACCAGTCGTCTGCACTGCGTCTCTCCCCCAAGCAACCCCTTACTGGCCACAGCCTCTGCAAATGGGAAGGCCAATTGTGCCGGTGCTATCTGGTCCTCACCAGACGTAGCACCTTTTCCATAGTTCAGTGCCTCTTTCCTCTGCTGTCATTTTTTTTTCCTGTTTGTTCCAAAAACAACCCAGGTCTTTTCTCCTCTTCTTTTTTTTCTAAAGAGCAGAGAAACAGTTAGGGTTTCACCCTAATATATTGGCAACTGCTTTTTCCTTTTTCCTTCTCATGCATAAGAAAGGAAATAACTTTCTTTTACATGAGCTATCATGCACACAAAATTATGCGTTTCATATTATTAAATTTAAAACATATAATATTTCATTACTTCAAGAAGATAGTAATTTCTGTTTATCTTTAACCACAGGGTAAATAAGTAATTTATTTACGTAAATTCTTTGGTCATTACATCTCCTCCCCCTGAGATTGGACACCGTCCCGGTGTCCCTCAGAACTGAACAGATCCGGATAGGTCTTCCTCATTAATTCCTCATCTTCCCAAGTGGCCTCGTCAGGTCCAAAATGTCGCCATTGAACCTTAACTTGGGTAATAACTCATTTCCGCAGCTGCACTTCTCTCTGGTCGAGAATGCTCAGCGGTTCGACTAGAACTTCTCCCTCCGGTTCGACCTGCAATATATAGTTTACAAGTTAGTTTTTTTTTTATTTTTCATGTGCATTTCTTGCGGTATTTAACACAATTCATGCCTACCTGGATTTCCTGCCAACGAATCACATGTCTAGGATCATACACATACTTCTTTAAAACAGAAACATGAAATACGTTATGAACTCGAATGTGACTTGGTAGGGCCAGCTGATAAGCCACTGGTTCGACCCTTGCCAAAATATGGAAGGGTCCACAATACCGTGGTGCCAGTTTGGCACATCCGCTCCACTGTAAGGTGCTTCTTTTAGCTTGAATCTGAATATATACATGGTCCCCAATTTGAAATTCCTTAAATCTTCTTTTTCGATCAGCAAAATTCTTTTGCCTATCCTGGGCAGCTTTCAAGTTGACACGAACCTTCTTCACCATATCTTCCATTTCTTTTAGCATTTCAGGACCTAAGCTCAATTTATCTTCCGGTCCTCCCCAACTAGTGGGTGTACGACATTTTCGTCCGTACATAACTTCGAATGGGCTCATCTGAGTTGAGGTATGGTAACCATTATTATATGCGAACTCTACCAGATGTAAATAATCTTCCCACCTCGTGGGTTGTTGCATGACATATGCCCTTAACATATCTTCTACCATCTGGTTCACTCGTTCCGTTTGTCCATCAGTTTGTGGGTGATACACCGTGCTGAAGCTTAATTGAGTCCCTAGCTCAGCAAATAATGTTTTCCAAAATGCTGAGGTGAACTTCACATCACGATCGGAAATTATACTTTTCGGTAACCCATGTAATCTAAATATATTCTGCATAAAAATATGAGCAATCTGTGCAGCTCTATAAGTAGATTGTACAGGTATGAAATGTGCATCTTTACTCAGCTTGTCCACCACCACGAAAATGGAGTCATTGTTCTTTTTTGTCTTAGGCAGTCCTGTGATGAAGTCCATGGAGATGACTTCCCACTTCCATTCCGGAATTTGCAGTGGTTGTAACAACCCTGCGGGGTGTTGATGTTCTGCTTTAATCTGTTGACATTCTAGGCATTGCGATAAGTATTCGATAATGTTCTTCTTCATTCCCGGCCAAAAATATTCCTTTCGGATTGCTGTTATCATCTTCTGATAACCCGGATGGCCTGCATAATGACTAACATGAAATTCATCCATAATCAGATTTTTGATCCTGCTTTGATTTGGCACATATAACCGTTTCTTAAAATAAATTCTGCCAGCATCATCCACTTCATATTCCTGTTGACTGTCCTTTTTAGCAGATTGTTGTAATTGTGATTCCAGCTGCTGATATTCGGTGTCTTGATCTGCAATTTCCTTGATAATTTCTAGGAAGGGACTTTTCCATCCACTAATGGAAATTTCATACAGATTTTGTACCTTCCGGCTCAAAGCGTCAGCCACTTTATTTTCCTTCCCCTGTAAGTGTTTTATGTCGAAATCAAACCCACTTAGAAAATCTACCCACCTTGCTTGTCTAGCGTTCAAGGTAGGTTGGCTGAAGTAGTTGGTCAAGCTGTGGTGGTCAGTATGCAGCAGAAATTTTCTGCCCATGAGATAATGCCGCCACATCTTCAGGGCATGTATCACGGCAGCCAACTCCAAATCATAAGCAGAATATTTCTGCTCGTGCTCTTTTAATTTGCGAGACTCGTAAGCTATTACCCTGCCTTCTTGCATTAGAACTCCTCCCAATCCTTCTTTACTGGCATCCGTACATACCACGTAATCCTTACTGGGATCTGCTATACTTAACACAGGTGCCGTGGTGAGTAAATGCTTTAATTGCTCAAAACTTTTCTGGCAATCTGGGGTCCAATGAAATAGTTTCCCTTTTTTCTGTAATGAGGTAATGGGAAAGGCCACCTTGGAGAAGCCTGGCACGAATCTCCTATAATATCCTGCCAACCCCATAAAAGATCGGACATCCGTTACATCTTTGGGGGTTGGCCAGTCCAATATAGCTTTAATCTTTTCTGGATCTACTGCAATCCCTTCCTTTGAAATTACGTGACCCAAATACTGAATTTCTTCCTTGAAAAAGTCACACTTGCTAAATTTAGCATACAACTGATGTTTCCGAAGGGTCTGCAATACTATTCGAAGATGTTCACAATGTTCTTCGATATTGCGGGAATAGATTAGAATATCATCAATAAATATTAGCACAAACTGATCCAAGTAAGGATGGAAGATACCATTCATCAGACACATGAAGGTTGCCGGGGCGTTGGTGAGGCCAAACGGCAAAACTACAAATTCATAGTGTCCATACCTGGTTCTAAAGGCTGTTTTCGCGATATCCTCATCTTTAATTCTAATCTGATGGTAGCCTGATCGTAAGTCGATCTTGGAGAACACAGTTGCACCTTTCACCTGGTCAAACAATTCATCTATCCGGGGAAGAGGATATTTATTTTTAATAGTCAACTTATTCAATTGTCTGTAATCAATACACATCCTAAGGGTGTTGTCTTTCTTTTTAACGAATAGCACCGGGGCTCCCCATGGAGATACACTCGGATGGATGTAGTTCTTCTCAAGTAATTCCTGCAACTGCATTTTTAATTCTGTCAGCTTAGGTATACTCATTCTGTACGGTGCCCGTGACACCGGTGCAGCTCCCGGCACCAATTCTATGGTGAAGTCTATGTCTCTCCGCGGCGGCAGCCCAGGAATCTCTTCCGGAAACACATCCACAAATTCTTGTATTACTGGAATGTTATTCAAGGACGCTGTCTTGTCCTTAGAATTTGCAAAACCTACTTGGACAGCATACACTTGACAGCCCTTCCGTACACATTTTACCAGCTAATTTGCAGTTATCGGCCGAACCTGCACAGGTCGCTTAATGCCCTGCACTTCTTTGCTGTTTCCTTGCTGATCTCTGTAATAGATGATTTTGGTTTTACAGTCAACCAATGACCAATGCTTTTCCAACCAGTCCATCCCAATCAAAATGTCATAAGAACCTAGAGGGAGTATATTCAAGTCGGCTGTGATTGGCTGGTCTGCTATAGTGAAAGAGCAGTTATTGATCTTAGAGGTTACCTTCCGTTTGGCTCCCGTGGCCAATTGTACTAACCAAGGATTTTTAAATTTAACAGACTGTAAATTACAACGTTCTACTACTTTTGGACTTACATAACTTAGTGTGGCCCCAGGATCAATCAGAACAGATATGGGGAGGTTTGAAATTTTACCTTCGAATTCAACCATGGTTGGCTGGTACTCCGCCTGCCGATCCTCCAATGCTGCATTGATTCTGGGTACACTTCGTCCCACTTCTCCGAGAGTTGAAGCTTCATGAATCTGGGATAACTGTTCAGTCCCTTTTTGCTGTGGGCAATTTTTAATGTAATGAGGTCCCCCACAACCCCAACACTGTAAAGGAGGTCTTGCTGTTCCTTCATTATCCAATCTAATTTGTTGTTCACTGGCTTTGGGTTCATTTGCGACTCTGAACTTGTGTGTAGTCTTTGTCGCAGATCTGTTATTGATTCCTTTGCCAGTCCCTTTGATTCCACTGCCGCGATTTCCTTTGAAGTTTCCAGCTAACTTGAAATTTTTCTTATCACTCCACTTTCTACTAGCAGTTTCTCCTTTCTGTTTACTTTGCTGATAACAGATTCTAGCCTTGCAGATCACCTCATCCATTGATTTTGGGTTATCGAATTCAATTCTTTCCCGCATATACGGGGGTAAACTGCTAACAAATCGCTGCACCTTTGCTTTTTCCTCCCTTATATATGGGACGTAGCGAAGTAATGACGTAAAACGGGTAAGAAACTCGTCCATAGTCTGCTGTCCTAACTGCAGGTCATGAAATTCTCTGGCTTTCTCATCGTAGAAACGTTCAGTTAAATATCTCTCCTTGAAAAATTTTTGAAAATTCTCCCACGTTATGCTTTGCTCAGTAACTCCCTTAACAATCTTCACTTCTTCCCACCAAAAGGTAGCTTTTCCTTGCAGCTGGAAAATAGCCAGTCGTGCCTTAAGGTTATGATCGTACTCATAAAGTTGGAAATATTTCTTCATGTTTATTAACCATGCTTCAGCTGCTTCCTCATGTTCTCCGTCAAAATGAGGTGGCTTAATCTTACGGAATTCCCCTTGTAATTCCATCCTTTGCCTTTTTGAGGTTTGCTGTTCAAATGCGTTGTCTGAGCGTTCTTCCTGCTCTTCTGATCCTTCAGGAGGTATGTGATGATTCTGCTCTTCTGACAACCTTGGGTGTTCCACACTAGGATTAGCGGGCAACTGGTTTTGTCTGTCAGACAAACTTTTTAGAATTCTCTCCTGCTCCATTGTTAGTCTAGCATTATCTTCTCGCAACCGAGCCATTTCATTTTTCAGCTCCTGTACCGTTTCCAAGATGGCTTGGTTTGTAATCCTCGCCTCTTCTCCCAGTTGTACCCATAACTCTGGATTATTGTCCCCGCCGGTCATGTTCTGTCCCATTACAGGTCGTCAGGACGTGTTCTCTGCCCTTCTCATGACTTCCGTTTCCAAAAATCCCTCCTGCAAAAGGGAACAGTTCAAGAGTAATAATGGAATGATCATCTACCAATTGATTCACTACAGGGTCCTTTTATTATTGTTTTGCCCAGAGGCCACAGTGCTGTGTCTGGGCTCTGATACCATATGTCACATTCCTCAATTTTTTTTTTATTTTTTTTTAACCATATTATACACCTGACTTATTCAACCCCTAGATTAAAGGTTATTTACATTGCGGTGACATGCGTTGTTATAAGGTTGGATATACTTAAATTTATAACCAAACGTTGATATTTAAATTCTAATATTTATTAAACAACATATCATTTGAAATGCACTATTGATTGTTACAATACTTATAAGTTTAATTCCATCGTGCCACCCTATGTCCGATCTTCTTGATTTATCGTCAGGTTAACGTTTACTTACCACCTGTATTAAGGTACAGGCACCCATCTGTCGGAAGGTATAACATTTATGACCACCGCAGGGTTACCACCTCCTCGGGATCGCCATTGCTGTGGACGGTTCTGATCGCTCCTCAGCAATCGGACGGTGGAGATTCCCAGGTTTTTGGCGGCATTGCTTTTAGGGTCGAAGGGCGAGGGTTTCGGGTCATTTGTCTTTGTTCGTTTTGCCGAGAGCGGCTTTTAGTTCGCTTTCGCCATGGTTTCTTCGCTCTGGTCTCGGCCTTGGTTAATCTCATCGCCCGCGAACTATTACAGGTGACGAGCTCTCCGTGGATACCCCTGCTTGGCACGTCCTCTACCGGTAAGCAATCCTTCCTGCTGTGTTTTTTTTTTTTTCCAGAGAAACCATCTTACTGTGCATGGATATAGTTAATAATTCGCAGTTGTTTGCTGACAGGTATCCGGTTGTGTAATGGAGGTAGCCGCACGGATGGCATAGGGATTTGCGTTTGAGTCACTACCCAGGTAAGTAAATAACTCACAGTCCTCTGTTTCGGCAATTGCAATTATCCGCCGCCTTATATCACCCTGTTTCCTGCCAGGTCTATTGATAATTTGCTATTGAAGGCGGATCACGGATGTCTTTCCTTGTATTTGTTTTATTCAACGTTCAATGTGTAGAACGGTCTCCTAGGGTTTAGGGAGGTCTGACTTAAGGCTCGAACAGAGCTATCTGTATGTATTTTCAATGATTAAAACTAATGGTTCTCGGATTAAGTTATATGTAAGGATTCGATCATTATAATTGCTGCTTGTCTTGTTATGACTGCTACTGGCTTTTACCCGACCTGGTCGGTGTCAAAAAGGGGTTTTTCCCTATTTTTTTTTTTCATGATTGTTAATATGCGAGTTTCCATTATTGTGAAGGACAGGCTTGTCACAGAATCTCCATATGTTAATGATAATATTTCCTGGATTGTTTGATTCGCCCGAATGGGTTTTCAATTATTATTCAATATAGTCTTTGTTTTTCATTCGGCCGTCGGCCTAATTATAATCGCATAGTATCGTGATTATTTGTACTTTCAAGACTACATTGATTATCTTTTTCCTTCCGTTAACTTGTTAAACTATGAGTATCTTTATATGCACTAATACTGTATAATGATTTGGAATCTCTGAAGGAAAGATCCGGTTGTCTGAACAGTATAATGCTAAGTTCTATCTGCCGGTTAATCATATGATGGCGGTAACGGCATGCTAAAACTCTGGCTATTTAATTTAGTCTTTCGCTTTCTTTCCCTTAACCAGTAGAAGCCCCGAATAATTATTTCGATAGATGGGTTTTCTTATTATGGGGTTCCGGCCCTTTTTGTTGTGGCTTACCGCCACCAGGTGGTGTTCACCCGCGCACAAATGTTCAGACCGAACACCCATGTATTATTGAAGTCGTCAGTTTGTTTATGCTATGCCTCGGTTTATTTATATTTTGATAACGGTTTATCTGAACGATAGTGAGACTATCGCTGACATGCAATGTCCAGTAATGATTCTTTTGTATGCAATTTGTATCAATTGCCAAACCTCCGGATGTTATTTATTACAGTTACGTTCATTACATACCTGATTTTGCCTGGTCATATGAGGGCATTCTGCTTATGTTATCCGACAGATAGCTGATACGTTAAATTGGATGGATTGTTTTCTAAATACAGAGTTTGGGTTATCTTGCTGCATTCCTACATATATATATTAGGAACTTTGATATATCTTTATTCTAAAGATTTCTGTATTCCTGATATCGTTCTTTCTTATAAATCGCTGTCTGTCTATTTGACCTATGAAAATATCTTTTGTATGAAAAAACTGTACAGAAGTTAATCTATTTACTTCTCAGGTATCTATATTTCTTTTATTGTTTACGATTCAGGTTAATGTACAGACAATGTAAAATGTACAGGTTTACTTGAACCTTCAGTTTTTCTATTCTCTTTCCTTTCTGTACGTATCTGTTGTGTGTATAACATGCATGGTAATAATAATTTAACATCTGCATCTTACTCTAATAATGATTAAACACTAATAATGCACCATTACCACCATTATCCATGTCAATCCTGGAATTTAAAAGATTTGATATACTTACCTGTACTTTCTTCCGCTTCCTTCCGCTCTGCTATCACCTGCAGAAAATTATCTGATGCTTGTTATCCACCCAGCCACGAGACCAGTTGTCTGCACTGCGTCTCTCCCCCAAGCAAACCCTTGCTGGCCACAGCCTCTGCAAATGGGAAGGCACAATTGTGCCGGTGCTATCTGGTCCTCACCAGACGTAGCACCTTTTCCATAGTTCAGTGCCTCTTTCCTCTACTGTCATTTTTTTTTCCGGTTTGTTCCAAAAACAACCCAGGTCTTTTCTCCTCTTCTTTTTTTTCTAAAGAGCAGAGAAACAGTTAGGGTTTCACCCTAATATATTGGCAACCACTTTTTCCTTTTTCCTTCTCATGCATAAGAAAGGAAATAACTTTCTTTTACATGAACTATCATGCACACAAAATTATGCGTTTCATATTATTAAATTTAAAACATATAATATTTCATTACTTCAAGAAGATAGTAATTTCTGTTTATCTTTAACCACAGGGTAAATAAGTAATTTATTTACGTAAATTCTTTGGTCATTACAGAAGTACAATATTTTCATATATTTACGTATTATACCTTCTGTACGCATTTACGTATTTATTTATTATATATTATGCCTTTTGTAGGCATAGTATTAGGTATTCAGTTTTTCCTTTCAGTGCATATTATTTTGTTTTCGACCAAACATATATGTCGCTTATCCATAGTTTAACATTGAGAATTCATTTTTTGTTATTTTCATTAAATTTAAATTTATTTATTTGTAAGATGATTAGTTGAGGTCTTATAATGGGTTGTTTAGTAACTTATATTTCTATTAGTCATTAATTTTTTGTTTTTAATTTTATTTCCTTCTTATTTAACTTTTTTGTTTTCCTTTTATTATTATTTTAATTTTCATGAATTTTAGTTTTTTCTCCATATTTTCAATTTGAAGAGAATAAATTTGAATAAAAATAATAATTAAAAAAAAAATTCCAATAATTTTTTTTAGATTTATTACTTTTTAATTTGAATTATATTTTTTATGTCTTTTTCTACGGTTTTTTAGATGACAAAAATTTTAATGAGGAAAAACTAATTATAAGTTTTTTTCCCAATATTCCTTTTAAGTTTATTACTCTTTAATTTAACTTATATTTTTTTTGGCTCTTTCTATTTTTTTTTTTTTTTTTTTATTCTATATTTTCAATTCCAATTACATTAATTATACTATTTTTCCATTTTTACACATAACTTCTATAATTAAAAATTGTTCTCATATTTAGTCATTAGTTTTTAGAATCTTGTGAGAATTTCACTCCCAATTTTATTAAGAAAGATCTATTGATGTAGAGTTACTATGTTAAGGTTTCTTCTAGATTTTTTTCCTAACTTTGTTGAATTTGTTTTATTTAAGCATAAGTTGTATAATTTCCAACTCGAGTATATAAAAAATTCAATAAATTGATCCCACAACAAGAAATTGAATTCAAGAATTAAAGAAATTAATCTTTTGGGGTTTTATTCCTTTCTTGTGTCTCTCATTAATCTATATGGGTCTGGGAGGTCAAAAAAACTTAAATGAGTATTATGAGGATGCCACTTTGAAATTCCATATTTTGTTTCAATTAGTTGGAGATTGTTTGACCTTTATTAGAAGTTTAGTTTTTCATTTCTCATTTGTTTCAATTGGATTGTGAAAGTTGTTTTTCCTTATTTCCTCAAACCAAGTTATAGATACAAAATGTTTTAGAAACTAAGTATTTTGATTAGAAATTAAGTTTTTTTATATCCATCTATAGTTACTAGTGATTTAATTTATATAATTGTGCTAGTTATAATTTAGTTGTTAAACTAATAGTAAAACAATTGTTATTATGAATTATTAATAAATATTAATTAGCTCGTCTTTACAAGTTTACTTAAAAAAAATTAATACTAAATCACAAATTATAGATCATCCCAACTCAATTTTTCTCTTCAAAACAAAGAGACAACATTTGAAAATTAACAATAAATGTGTTGTTTCATATTCACATGCCTTCAGTGCCACAAACACAATTGCATTCAATTCTATATCAATCATGTTCAATTCCCAAGAACTTTGTAGGTGAAAATTGGTTTGGCAAAACAACTTTCTTGGATTTGACATCTCATTGATTCGAAACTAAGTTTCTCCATATCAATTTGAACCAAACACTACCAAAAAACTAAAGTTATAAACCTTCATTTTAACCAATTAGGTAGGAGCTCACTAAAAAAAAACATTTTAGCACAACATTTTCACTTTCACTTCTATTTTTCTATAAAGACTTTAATTGAGAATGTCGCACTCTATTTGTGATTCATGCTACAATTAACTATATTTAAACTACTAGTAATATATTCATGCTACACCTATATTATTTATGCTCATAAATATATAATAAAATACAATTTAATTTTATCATTTATGATGAAATTTAATAACTCTTATACCTAATTTTAATATTTATTTTATAATTGAAAAATAATTTTTTATATTACATTTATAATTAAAAAAGTTTAATTTAACAAGTAAAAACATCTCCGTAGCATTACTTTTTTATTTATTTTATTTATATTCATATATATGTATAATTAAGAAGATACATTTTAGTATATCAATTATTATAAAATTTACTAAATTTTATACTTTAGTATATTATTTATGACGTGACATAGAATACGAAGTGCGACATTTTTATAGTATTTTTAAATTTTATAGTTTAGTATATTATATATTACATGACAAATAATGCGAAGTGAAACCATTTTTATTAGTATTTATTGATATATTTATTAGTGTTTTATTTTTTTTTTTTGTGTTCGTGCATATAATTAAATTTTATAATTTTCATTATAATAATTATTATAAATATTTTAAGAATTAATATTTGGATAAATTTAAGATTTTTATTTAACTTTATGTTAATTTTTATAATAAATATTAGTTTTATGTATTGTATGAAATATCAATATCAATATAAATATTTTTTAGCTTATTTATTATTTATTATTTACTATTTATTTTCATAGATATAATTAAGAAGATATTCGTATTATAAATTATTATAAATTTTAAGAATAGGTCTATTTAAATTAATTTTAATTTTATAATTGAAATAGTCTTAGTATATTATGTATGGCATGAAAAATAATATGAAGCATAACATTTTTTATGTGTTTTATATAGTACGAGAGGTATTTATTTCCATACAACAACCGATATTATATATTTTATATTATGTAAAATTATATATAATCAAATAATTAAGAAAACAAGAAAATAAAATATGTCTTATTGAAAAGACATGTACACTAGCAATTGCACCAGTGAAATATCAACAAAAGGCAAGGACCATGCTATAGTGGAATCTTTCTACTGCTTTCTTAAGCCTTATAAATCATGAGACATATTTTCAAGTTAAATACCTTGTCTTATTATGCCAACATGAATGCCTTGTAAATAAATAAATAGATCATAATTTGCTACATTCAAAATAAGGGGTTGTTTTGTTACAATTTCTCCATATTTCTTCTTGAAATGGGTGATTATGGTCTATATGTCCTTGTTGTGAGTCGGGATAAAAAATAAGAGAAATAATTTTATCAATTACTTAAATATAACAAATTTTAACATATTTGATAATAAAAATTTCTATGGAAACATGTTTTTTATGGAATTATAATTAAAATATACATGTGAGGGCATCATAAAATCTCCAATACAAAAAGAAATTCTCATTGTTTCAACTATCACATAACTTTTGTTCATTTCTTGTCCATGAATTTCTTCATCCGTATGATATTTTTTTGTATTCCATACACTATGATTGGGCATTACATTTGTTTTAGGTTGCATGTGATTCATTGCCCACCTAATTTGCAGATGCATTTCACAACCTTAAGAGTTGTTACAACTCTTGTGTGATATTGAAATTTAAGTTATGCATTATTATCATTGAGCCACAACAACTCACACTCACCTCAAAACCTGAATATCAGCGAATTCACATTTGCATTACACGATAAATAAAATAGGCGAATAGAAAGCCTGAAATGCATATCTACAAATGATTTTAAAGGTAGAGGACCCACCTACCTTGATGCAAGAATTGAACCCTTTGAATATACAGTATGACGTACAGGGGCTATTATGCTTTGTGTGGATTACACAATCGAAA
This sequence comes from Pinus taeda, assembly GCA_000404065.3. Lineage (NCBI taxonomy): Eukaryota > Viridiplantae > Streptophyta > Pinopsida > Pinales > Pinaceae > Pinus > Pinus taeda. The sequence continues at coordinate 20,571 of APFE031073084.1, read as the reverse complement.
CACGTGTTAGATCCCTTCCTAAAAAATATACAGAGAGGTTACATATTTCTGAAACAAGCTTCAATGTATCCCTTTTCTACTTGGGCATTGCACAAAAAGCATGCAAAGGAATGCATTTTATTTTAGAGAAAACTAAGAATTTAAACCTTTACTCAACATTTGAGACACATTATGGCTCCAATAGGCACTATCCTTGAATGTCGCTGCAATTGTTAAAGAGGAGAAGGAGATTTGTGTATAAAGGCTTCAAAAATTGGATCAGTTTTCATATTGTTTCCTCTAGCATCACATGGAACTTGTGTTGTTAATCTAGATTGAGACAATGTTATGTGTATTGGAAATTTGCATCTTATATCGGAGAATGAGGTATATTGGTTACAAGGAGTTGTGCAAGTGTGCTTTCAATGTCTCCTTAGAGCTCCACAACTTTTCCAACATCACATTCCAATAGATGATGATTAGATTGAGTCACAAGAAGGTAAATGGCAGGACTTAGTACAAAAATGGATTCCACGTTGACTTATTTTACCACAATTCCTATTGCACAAAATGAACTATGAACCACATGGGAAATCATTCACAAATGTTTACACAAGTATTGTTTGACAAATTTTTTTGCTGAGAAAGAACCGTTTGACATATCTCTTAGTAGGTTGGCACATGATCCATGCAACTCTTCCTTCTTATTTAACTTTTTTGTTTTCCTTTTATTATTATTTTAATTTTCATGAATTTTAGTTTTTCCTCCATATTTTCAATTTAAAAGAATAAATTTGAATAAAAATAATAATGAAAAAAAAAACTTTTCCAATAATTTTTTCTTAGATTTATTACTTTTTAATTAGACTTTTATTTTTGTTTTGTCTTTTTCTATTGTTTTTTTTAAGATGACAAAAATTTTAAAGAGAAAAAAATAATTATAATTTTTTTCCCAATAATTCCTTTTTAAGGTTTTATTACTCTTTAATTGAACTTATATTTTTTTTTTTGTCTCTTTCTACCTTTTTCTTTTTAATCCATTTTCAATTCCAATTACATTAATTATACTATTTTTCCATTTTTACACATAACTTCTATAATTAAAAACTGGTATTGTATTTAGTCATTAGTTTTTAGAATCTTCTGAGAATTTCATTCCCAATTTTATTAAGATAGATTTATTGATGTAGAGTTACTATGTTTTAAGATTTCTTCTATAATTTGTATAATTTCTAACTCGAGTATATAAAAAATTCAATAAATTGATCCCATAACAAGAAATTGAATTCAAGAATTAAAGATATTAATCTTTTGGGTTTTTATTCCTCTCTTGTGCCTCTGATTAATGTATATGGATCTCGCAAGTCAAAGAAACTCAAATGGGTATTATTAGGATTCCACTTTGAAGTTCCATATTTTTTTCAATTAGTGGGAGATTGCTTGGCATTTATTAGAAGCTTATTCTTTCATTTCTCATTTGTTTTAATTGGATTATGAAAGTTGTTTTTTCTCACTTCCTCAAACCAAGTTATAGATACAAAATGTTTTAGAAACTAAGTATTTTGATTACAAAGTAAGATTTTTATATCCATCTATAGTTACTAGTGATTTAATTTATATAATTGTGCTAGTTATAATTTAGTTGTTTAATTAATAGTAAAACAATTTTTATTATGAATTATTCATAAATATTAATTAACTTGTCTTTACAACAAGACAACTTTATTTAAAAAAAAAAATACTAAATCAGAAATTATAGATCATCCCAACTCAATTTTTCTCTTCAAAAGAAAGAGACAGCATTTGAGAATTAAAAGTAAATTTGTTGTTTCATATTCACATGCCTTCAGTGCCACAAACACAATTGCATTCAACTCTATATCAATCATGTTCAATTCCCATGAACTTTGTAGGCAAGAATTGGTTGTGCAAAAGAAGTTTCTTGGATTTGAAATATCATTGATTCGAAAATAAGTTTCTCCATATCAATTTGAACCAAACACTATCAAAAAAATAAGGTTATAAACTTTCATTATAACCAATTAGATAGGAGGTCACTAAAAAGAAACATTTTAGCACAACATTTTCACTTTCACTTCTATTTTTTTATGAAGACTTTAAGTGAGAATGTCACACTCTCTATGATTCATGCTACAATTAACCATATTTAAACTACTAATAATACTTATATTATTTATGCTCGTAGACATATAATAAAAATAAAAATTTGTATTTTATCAATTATGATGAAATTTAATAACTCTTATACTTAAGTTAATATTATTTTTATAATTGAAAAATAATTTTATTATATTACATATAACATTAAAAAAATGAAAATTAACAAGTAAAACATTTTCATAGCATTTATTTTTATTTTATTTTATTATATTCAAATATATGTCTAATAAGAGACCATTTTTTTATATCAATTTTATAATTTATTAAATTTTATACTTCAGTTATATTATTTATGACGTGACATAGAATACGAAGTGCGAAATTTTTATAGTATTTTTAAATTTTATAGTTTAGTATATTATTTATGACATGATAAATAATACGAAGTGAAACATTTTTATGGAGTTGTCTTTGGTGCAACTTTTTGGAGATTCCGGTGATGAAATCCGGCGGAAAAAATTGAGGTTAAATCTTGATTTGTATTATTTAAAATGGTTTTTTAACTGCATATTTGGATTCAGCACCCTGAAAAACTAATGGAACCTAGCCCACTTGGCGTAGCTTTTGCACTTTATATGTTACATTTTTGTGCTGACGTGGCAGTGAACTGTCGTCTTTCCCGCGGTTCTGTAGTTTGGTAGTTGTGCATTGAATGTGGGTGTAAATGCGGCAGTACTCTGCCTTGGAAAACTATACCAACCTAAACTTTGTGCGCCTTCTCGACTCTTCTCTGTTATTGTCCTGTTGGCTCCGAAGGTTTTTGAGCTCTGCGTATGGAAAAATGGTGGGGATGCTGTATTATGGTTCCTTTGGCTCTGTGTTACAATTTCATGGCTGTCCACTGTATTTGAGCTGGCTCTGGTTGTTCGTTGAGGCCTTTGCTGCACATCTGGTTACTTATTCGCCTGTTTGTAACAATGTTGTTTGGTTCTGGGTTTTCTTGCTTGGCTTTTGTATTCACTCTCTGGTAAGTTGCTCTTCCGCTCTGTTAGCTCAGCTTTTGATAAAAAATGTTGAGGTTTGCATGCTTGTAATGGTCACTGTAACGATGGTTGTTCATGTAATGACGCGGGTTCGAATGTAATCCTTCAGTTCTGGCATTTAGCTTTCGCTATCCCGTTTCTGTATATGTTGTTGGTCTTCTGGTCCATTATTTTCGAATTTGGCTATGGTAATGGTTTCTGGGTTTATTCATCTTCTGGTAACGCTGCCTTGTCTGTGGCTGCGAGCATAGGAATAATGGGAAAGCGCCTTCAGTCTCTGTTAAAGGTAAATTGTCACTCCTTGATTCAATTTTTACGCGTTCCTCGTTCTGGGTCTAACCCCAAACTGCTCCTCTTGTCTTCAGTTCTCTGTGGCGTCCTCTATTTCGAAAATGTGGCTCCTCCTCACGCGTTCTCCAGGTGAGGGTTTGCTTTCTCTCGTCTTTCTAATCTGTAACGTTGGTTTTAGAGGGTTTCGTCCCTCCGAGCTTTACTATGGTTCAAGGTCACTTTCGCTTGTCTCTTGTAGGTCCTCTCAGGTGGCCTGGATGGCGCACGTCTTTGTATTCAAGAACGTTTGGTTGCGTATATGTGGGTAGGTCTGTATCTTGTACTGTTCTGTTGCATAAAAGTCACTGTTCGAAGGACGACTCGTCTGTTAGTTTACTGTTTGGTTATTATGTAGTTTGTGTTTGTCGTTGTCGTTCTGAGATGAGTTCTCTGTATTGGGACGTGGCTTCAACGTAACCCTGTTACCAATCTGTGTTCAAACCCTAACTAGGGTTTTATGCTTGACTGTATGGTTGTGATTTCTGAGTGAATTTTGCCCTTGCCGTGACTCTATCGGTCTCTGTAATGTATGAGGGAACTCAGCCCTTTCGGTTCTGGCTATGAATTACTATTTTTGAACAATATAAATGAAAAATCATTTTTATGAAAGAAAGTTATGATATTTGGTACCTCTAATTTCTTCGCTTGTGGTTTGGTTACGTTGTTGGGCATTCAATTCATTTGCTTGTCTTTAGTGGCTGTGCGTATTCGCTCTTCCTTCACTGTACTTCTGTGCGCTTGTATGCAAGCGTGACTACTTGTCTGGTGACCTGGAATCAACTTAAGATCTTCTCTGTTTGTCTATAATTTCAACTGTAATTCGTACTTGTACAGTAGCCATGATAATATGCTTGGTTTACAATAATATAAAGTTCTGTTAATATGAATGAGAGATCAATAAATAACCTAGAAGATAATATTGATGGACAATACTTCTCTGATTTTGAATGCTTGACAATTGTATTAGTAAATTTTCTTAACTTATTCTATGCTCAACTTTTTTTTTAAACCTTTCCCTTACATGTATTTTTGGCTTTATAGCCTCTGTCCTCAGTTAAGGCTTGCAGTTTGTTTCTTTCTGTTACAAAGACAGTTACATAACTTCTGTTCCTATTCGTAACCATAATCATTTGAACATTACAAGACTTGTAGGACAGTTAAGGGTTATTTTTCCTAATTACAGAAACTACCTTTTAATCAATAATGAAACTACAGTAATCCTAAACTGGAAAAGTAAAGCCATCTAACTGTTGCTGACTTGTAGAATAAAGTAAAAGAAAAATTATTCCCAACAGAATTTAACAATTGAGTTTCTCGCTTGTGAACCTGGTTGGAGTCTTTCTGCCTCGTCACTGTGAGCTGGATGCTCCTGCATCAGGCTCCCGGGGTGAGAAAATATCCTGACTCCGGTTCATGAGCTCCTCCATTGATGTCCCTGTTCATTCAATTTTCCTGGCGTCAAGCCATGAGCTGTCCTCAATCGGACAGTTCTTCCACTTGACGAGGTACTGAAAATAATTTTTCCGCCAGGTACGCCTAACTACCTGAGTTTCGAGGATGCCTTCGATCTCAGGAGGTTGGACATAAGGCATTTATTTCTTCCAACTTTCTCTGTCTTCCTGGGTGTTCCGCGTGGATTTTCCGGGTTCATCCTTCCTTTCTTCCAACAGTTCACCTGTATACGGAAACAAATCTGCCACATTGAAGATAGGTTACATGCCTATTCCAGGTGGTAGTTGTATTTTGTAGGCATTCGCTGAAAGCTTCCACAAGATCATACAAGGCCCTATCTTCTTGTATTTCAGTTTATTGTATGTACCTTTAGGGAACCGTTCCTTACGTAATTGTACCAGAACATCATCCCCTACCTCAAAATGAACTTCTCTTCTCTTCAAATCTGCATGTTCCTTATACTTCGAGCTGTTGTCCTGTAATTTTTCCTTTACCTGTTCATGTAAATCCCTCATTGCATTTGCAAAGTCTTCTCCATCCGCACTCCGTCGTTCCTATAAACCAAGATCTCGAAGCTCATGCACTCCACGAGGGTGCATACCCTAAAGAATCTGGAAGGGACTGAGACCCGTGCTATGATTCAGCGAATCATTGTAAGCAAACTCTGCTTGCGCTAGCACTCGGTCCCACATTCTAGAATTTTCTTCGACTAAGTTGCGTAACAGATTTCCTAGACTTCTGTTCACAACTTCTGTTTGCCCATCGGTCTGCGGATGGTAAGCAGAACTGTAGCTTAATTGGGTGTTCATTTTTTTCCGCAAAGTACGCCAAAAATGTCCTGTAAACTTCACATCTCTATCTGATAGGATGGTTGTTGGTAACCCGTGTAATCGGACAATCTCATTAGAAAACAAGTGGGCCACGTAGGTGGCATCACTAATTTTCTGACAAGGTACAAAATGTGTCATTTTCGAGAAACGATCTAGCACTACCATTACCGAATCATACCCTTTCTGTGTTTTTGGCAGTCCCAACACAAAATCTAAACTCACTGAATCCCAAGGTCTGCCTGGAATAGGCAATGGCGTATACAGTCCTGTGTTCTGGCTATGCCCTTTCGCAAGTTGACACACCTTACACTTAGCCACGAAACGTTGTACGTCCCGCCGTATTCTTGGCCAAAAATAAAAATGACTAAGTTGCTCCAAGGTCTTGTCAATACCAAAGTGTCCAGCCAATCCCCCACTGTGTTTTTCATGAATGATATTCTCCCTCATAGAACAGTTGGGGATACATAGTTGTCCTCCCTTAAAAAGCAATTTCTCCTGTATGTTATAGTCCAACCAAGGACTATTCCCTAGTATTAAAGGATTTTGGCACGCCTCATAGGCTTCTCTGAAATCTGTGTCTGTCTTATAAAGATCCCGTAAATGTTCAAAGCCCAAAACCTGCACAGTGCTTTCCTGCAATAATAAAGCTTTTCTGCTCAATGCGTCGGCTACCTTATTTGCTTGCCCGCTGATATGCTTCAACACAAAATTAAAACTCTGTAAGTACTCCACACATTTGGCATGTTTATGATTAAGTTTGTGTTGCTGCATTACATACTGTAATGCAGAATTATCTGAAAACAGCACGAACTCGTTCCCCAACAAATAATGCCTCCAGTGTCTTAGCGCCTGTACCACTCCGTAGAATTCCTTATCATATGAGGAGTACTTTTGCCTACTCTCATTCAGTTTTTCACTGAAAAATGCCACCGGTCTGTCCTCCTGACTGAGTACAGCCCCGATTGCTGTCCCACTAGCATCACAATGTACCTGAAATAATTTTTGAAAATATGGTAGCCTGAGAATCGGTCTTTCTGTTATTTTCTTTTTCAATAGCTGAAAGCTCTTTTCTGTTGCTTCTGTCCATCAAAAAGGTTGGCTGGCCTTTTTGATGGTCTCCAACATAGGAGCACAAATTTTGTTGAAATATTTAATAAACGTCCTGTAAAAACTCGCTAATCCGTGGAAACTACGTACCTCAAACAAATTCTTCGGTGACGGCCAATTTATGATTGCTGTCACCCTCTCCGGATCCATCTTTAATTCATTCTCCACTATCACAAATCCCAAATAAATTAACTCTCTTTGTAAAAACGTACATTTCTTCAGATTGATCAATAACTTGTTCTGCTATAGCTTCTCTAACACTTTACGCACATGCCGGAAGTGTTCTTCTCGTGTCTTACTGAAAATAAGTATGTCGTCCAAATAAACAATTACAAATTTCCCAATATATTCCTTTAGCATCTCATTCATGAGTCTCATGAAGGCGCTGGGCGCATTGCTCAACCCGAACGGCATGACCAGCCATTCATATAAGCCTTCATTGGTTTTAAAAGTTGTCTTCCACTCCTCTCCCTCACGTATCCGAATATGGTGATATCCACTTTTTAAATCTATCTTAGAAAAGTAAGCTGCCCCACTCAGACAGTCCATCATATCATCCATACGTGGTAACGGAAATCTGTACCGTATGGTGATTTTATTGATGGCCCTGGAATCAGTGCACATCTGCCATTCTCCTCCCTTTTTGGGGGCGAGAACTGTTGGTACAGCACATGGGCCCAAACTCCCCCTGATCAATCCTTTGTCCAATAGCTCCTGCACCTGTTTTCTGATTTCTTCATTATCCTTGGGGCTCATTCGGTAAGCTGCCTTATTTGGTAAGCTAGCTCCTGGTATAAAATCAATATGGTGACTAATGCTCCGCTTGGGGGGTAACTTATCCGGTAAGTCGTCCACTACTATGTCCGTAAACTCTTCCAACATCTGCTGTATTTCTATAGGCAAATCTGTGATTTCTGTGTGTAACAAAACTGTCCTTGTCTTTCTGACTACAACATAATTCATCTCGTTGTTTTCAACCTGCTTTAAAAATTGTTTTATGCTCATAAGCAACGCCTTAGGTTCATTTACTTCAGCTGCCTCTTTCTCTTCCCTGATAGGCACAAGGGTATGCTTAATCCCGTCTTTTTCGAACTTATAACAGTTCAATACCCCATCATGTGTCACTTTTTTGTCATATTGCCAAGGTCTGCCCAACAAGATGTGGCATACGTCCATTGGCATAATGTCGCAAATAATTTTGTCCTTATAACGTCCTATCTGAAATTCAACTTCACTCTACTCATCCACCAGCAACTGGTGTCCCTTCTGTAGCCACGAAACTCGATATGGATTAGGGTGTTTCAGACGCTTTAGTCCTAACTTCTCCACCATCTCGGTTGACACCAAATTGTTAGTACTTCCGCTGTCAATTATCATTTTACAGAACTTACCTTGCGATTTACAAACTGTCCTGAATAGAGCTTTCCGCTGCGTCTGCTCAACAATCTCATCAACTGGCTTCAACAACACCTTATGCAGCACTAAAGCTTCTCCTATTTCTGGGGCGTTTTCTGCCTCTTGAGGAGGTGCTGATGCTTCCTCTGGTTGTGCCACATATGCGCCTCGCTGTCCAGCTGAATCTGTTTCTGGGCACTCAAAAGAGCGGTGCCCCCACTTGTGGCATCTGTAGCACTGGTATCCAGTTCCCCTTCCACGGCCATTTCCTCTGCCGCGCTGAAACGATCTGCCACCTCTCGTTCCATCTCCTTTTTTTGTTGTTCCCGAAGTCCTCGAACTGCTGGCTTCTTTGCTGTTGCTGGCAGTTCGGCCCCTGCCATAGGACTGGCCTCTTCCTCTGTTAGACCCTCGTCCTCTCCGGGCATTCTGTCTTCGGTTAAGTTTTTCCTCTGCTTTGACCGCACTCTGATATCCCTCCTCCGTATTGTTGGGAGACAAAATACTTATTTCATCTAAAATCTCCATCCTCACCCCATTTACATACCTGGCTGTCCTCTCTGCTGTATCCTCTGTATATCCTGCTCGCAAGTTTACTCGATAAAATTCCTCCGTATATTCTTTCACCGTCAGACCTCTCTGTCTCAAGTTCTGAACCTGCCTATGTAACGCAATTTGGTAATCTCTTGGCAGAAATTTGCCCTTCAATTTAGCTACCATCCTTGTCCAAGTCTTTATCGGAGGCTTGTTCAACCTCTTCCTCTCATTCTGGACACTGTCCCACCACAGGGTTGCGTGTCCTTTCAGCTTTGTCGTTGCAAACTTGACCCTACGGTCTTCACTAATTTCTTCGCATTCAAAGTACTTGTCCATCTCACTAATCCAATCTAATACAACATCAATTGATAAACTGCCATCGTAGGTTGGTAATTCTGGTTTTCGTTTACTATTTGACAATAATACAGACTTCAATAACTTCACTTCTGGTGAGTCACCTTCAGCCCCATCTGCTGCTACTTCTACTTCTACACTCACATCACCTAACTCTGGATCTCTCCTTCTGCCTGCCTCTACTGCTTCCAATCGAGCAGTAAGAACTCTGAGTTCTTCCCTTAACGCTTCATCTGCCATTCTACGGGCACCTCTGCCTCGTCCTCGTCTACCTATATCCATTTCTCCCAAATCTTCTTCAACTCAAACTGCTCCGATACCACTCTGATGGGACCCAGCACACTTTGCGTAACCTTTTGCACTTTATATGTTACAGTTGGGTGTTTACGTGGCGGTGAACTGTCGTCTTTCCCGCGGCTCTGTAGTTAGGGTAGCTGTGCATTGAATGTGGGTGTAAATGCGACACTACTCTGCCTTGGAAAACTATACCAACCTAATCTTTGTGCGCCTTCTCGACTCTTCTCTGTTATTGTTCTGTTGGCTCTGAGGGTTTTCGAGCTCTGCATATGGAAAAATGGTAGGGGTGCTGTATTATGGTTCCTTTGGATCTGTGTTACAATTTCATGGTTGTTTGTTGTATTTGAGCTGGCTCTGGTCGTTAGTTGAGACCTTCACTGCACATTTGGTTTCTTGTTCGCTTGGTTGTAACGATGTTGTTCGGTTCTGGGGTTTTCTTGCTTGGATTCCGTATTCACTCGCTGGTAAGTTTCTCTTCCGCTCTGTTAGCTTAGTTCTTGATGAAAATGTTGAGGTCTGTGTGCTTGTAATGGTCACTGTACGATGGTTGTTCATGAAATGACTGGGGTTCAAATTTAATCCTTCAGTTCTGACATTTAGCTTTCGCTATCCCATTTCTGTATATGCTGTTGGTCTTCTGGTCCATTATTTCCGAATTTGGCTGTGGTAATGGTTTCTGGGTTTATTCGTCTTCTGGTAACGCTGCTTTGTCTATGGCTGCGAGCACAAGAATAATGGGAGAGCGCCTTCAGTCTCTATTACAGGGAAATTGTCACTCCTTGATTCAATTTTTACGCGTTCCTCATTCTGGGTCTAACCCCAAATTGCTCCTCTGGTCTTCAGTTCTCTATGGCATCCTCTGTTTTGAAAATGTGGCTCCTCCTCATGCGTTCTCCAGGTGAGGGTTTCCTTTCTCTCGTCTTTTTAATCTGTAATGTTGGTTTTAGAGGGTTTCTTCCCTCTGAGCTTTACTATGGTTCAAGCTCACTCTCGCTTGTCTCTTGCAAGTCCTCTCAGGTGACCTGGATGGCGCACGTCTCTGTGTTCAAGAACATTTGGTTGCATATATGTGGGTAGGCCTGTATCTTGTACTGTTCTGTTGCATAGAAGTCACTATTCGAAGGACGACTCGTCCGTTAGTTTACTGTTTGGTTATTATGTAGTTCGTATTTGCCGTTGTCATTCTGAGATGAGTTCTCTGTATTGGAACGTGGTTTCAATGTAACCCTGCTACCAATCTGTGTTCAAACCCTAACTAGGGTTTTATGCTTGACTGTATGGTTGTGATTTCTGAGTGAATTTTTCCCTTGTCGTGACTGTATCCGTCTCTGTAATGTATGAGGGAACTCGGCCCTTTCGGTTCTCGCTATGAATTACTATTTCTGAACAATATAAATGAAAACTCGTTTTTATGAAAGAAAGTTATGATAATTGGTACCTGTAATTTCTTCGTTTGTGGTTTGGTTACGTTGTTGGGCTTTCAATTCGTTTGCTTGTCTTTAGTGGCTGTGCATATCCGCTCTTCCTTAACTGTATTTCTGTGCGCTTGTATGTAAGCGTGATTGCTTGTTTGGTGACCTGGAATCTACTTAAGATCTTCTCTGTTTGTCAATAATTTCAACTGTAATTCGTACTTGTACAGGAGCCATGATACTATGCTTAGTTTACAATAATGTAAAGTTCTGTTAATATGAATGAGAGATCAATAAGTAACTTAGAAGATAATATTGATGGACAGTACTTCTCTGATTTTTTTTGAATGCTTGACAATTCTGTTAGTAAATTTACTTAACTTATTCTCTTCTCAACTTAAACTTTCTCCTTACATGTATTTTTGGCTTTATAGCCTCTGTCTTCAGTTAAGGCTTGCAGTTGGTTTCTTTCTGTTACAAAGACAGTTACATGACTTCTGTTCCTATCTGTAACTATAGTCATTTGGACATTACAAGACCTGTAGGACAGTTAAGGTTATTTTTCCTAATTACAGAAACTACCTTCTAATCAATAATGAAACTACAGTAATCCTAAACTGGAAAAGTAAAGACATATAACTGTTGCTGACTTGTAAAATAAAGTAAAAGAAAAATTATTCCCAACAGAACCTAACAGTTCAGTTCCTCGCTTGTGAACCTGGTTGGAGTCTTTCTGCCTCGTCACTGTGAGTTGGATGCTCCTGCATCAATTTTCATAGAAACACTCTCATGTCCAAGGACAACAATAAATAGAGGTATTTTTGGTGAGAGAATTTTCTTTTAATTAAATAGATATTTGCAAAATATTTAAAATATAATTAAAAAAATAACTCTTTATTTTATTTTATTTTTTAAATTAAGAAATAAAAAGAAAAAGTTTTATAAAAGAATTCCTTGATTTTTTTTTTATTACTTTGTAAAGACAAACTTACCTTTACCAATAATAACCACCTGTAAAATTGACAACTCAAGGTCCTAATCCCTGAATCTCTCTATGAATTTTTAATGTCTATATATATCTCTCACACAAAAAGATTCAAATTTAACACAACAAATTGATAACTGGTTATTTTTATGTGGGGAAATAGGCTACATTACAAAATAATATCAGGGGAAAAAACCATGAGTCAAAATGTTTACATAACTGTAAATTGGATCAAATCTCTTTTTACTCTAAAAGAAGTTTGCATCTCAAGAGATTTGAAGAGTAAAGATGGGTCTACGCTGGTTTAATTTCCTCCTTTAAATATGTGATATTCTACATGAATAACATGTGTCAATACCATGAGTGAATATCTACATGAATAACATGTGACAATACCATGAGTGAATACCATCAAATTATTTTTGGTTTCAAATCTCTTTTTACTCTAAAAGAGGTTTGCATGTCAAGAGATTTGATTCGGGTAGATCTAGAGTAAAGATGGGTCTATGCTGATTAATTTTCCCCTTTAAATATGTGATATTCTACATGAATAACATGTGTCAATACCATGGGTGAATACCATGAAATTATTTTTGTTTTCAAATGTCTTTTTTATCTAAAAAAGGTTTGCATGTCAAGAGATAAGTTGGGTCTATGCTGATTAATTTGCCCCTTTAAATATGTGATATTCTACATGAATAACATGTGCTAATACCATGGGTGAATACCATGAAATTATTTTTGTTTTCAAATATCTTTTTACTCTAAAAGAGGTTTGCATGTTAAGAGAATTCTTGGTAGATCCAGAGTAAAGATGAGTCTAATTCCCCCCTTTAAATATGTGATATTCTGCATGAATAACATGTGTCTATGCTATTTAATTTTCCCTTTTAAATATGTGATATTCTACATGAATAACATGTGTCAATACCAAGGGTGAATACCATGAAATTATTTTTTGTTTTCAAATATCTTTTTACTCTAAAAGAGGTTTGCATGTCAATAGATTTGATTTCCCCCTTTAAATATGTGATATTCTACATGAATAACATGTGTCTATGCTATTTAGTTTGCCCTTTTAGATATGTGATATTCTACATGAATAACATGTGCCTATGCTATTTAATTTGCCCTTTTAAGTATGTGATATTCTACATGAATAACATGTGTCAATACCAAGGGTGAATACCATGAAATTATTTTTTGTTTTCAAATATCTTTTTACTCTAAAAGAGGTTTGCATGTCAAGAGATTTGATCCCTCTCAGGGCTTGGTAGATCCAAAGTAAAGATGGTTCTAGGTTGTTTTAATTTCCCCCTTTAAATATGTGATATTCTACATGAATAACATCTGCCAATACCATGAAATTATTTTTGTTTTAACATTGTTTTTTCTTGTTATTTTTATTTAATGTTGACGTAGTAAAATGTTTCATGTTATTAATTTTTTATTTTATTTTATTTTGTAATTATTTTTTGTTTTAACATTGTTTTTTCTTATCTTTTTATTTATTTTTGACCATGCAAAATGTTTTATGCTGTTTTATTATTATTATTATTTAATTGGTGATTTTTCTTTTATTTTTATTTGTTTGATTGAGCAAATGTTCCTGTTATATTATTTTTTTCTTTTTCCTTTTTTAAAATTTTAATGTGATTTGACAGAGTCAAATGTTTACATTCTTCCATACTGGTAGAGAGCTCCTCTCTCCATAATACTTTTACTTTTTTTTTTTTTTTTTTTATGTGATTTGACACAATCAAATGTTTACATCTCTTCCATATGGTGGAGAGTTCCTCTCTTTCATAATATTTAATTTTTTTATTTTATAATTACATTAGAGAAATACCTAGAGAAACCATGAGTTGTGAAATTCGTGAGTAAAATATGGTAATATAAATTTGTTTATTTATTATATTTATATATATATATATATATTTTATTTTCTTGTTTTTTTATTTTTTTTTTATGTAATTATACCTAGTCAAATACATTTTTTAATAATTATAATAATTAGTCAAGTCCCACTAGCAGAATTGGTTGAGGATGTGCCTCGTAAACAAGGCGACCCATGATCAAACCTCATGGGAGGTGGTTGCGCTCTGTGCTAGGGGAAGAGACATGCTAAAAAATCTAGTTAGGTAAGAGTTGATGTGGCCTAGGCTAGGTGACCCATGATCAAACCTCACGGGGGTGGTTGTGCTCTGTGCTAGGGGACGAGACATGCTAAAAAATCTAGTTAGGTAAGAGTTGATGTGGCCCAGGCTGGGCGCGATCCCTTGGTGACTTTGATGGATTAGATGCCCTTGGTTCATGGCTCCTCACATGCCACAAGTCAAGCTTGGAGGATCATAAACAACTTGACAAACAAACAAAAAAAATAATCATAATCATTAGTTTATATATATATATATATATATATATATATATATATATATATAATATATATATATATTAATATATAATTTTAGTTTGATTTGTTTGTATGTAATTTGATTGATTCAAAATGTTAAAAATTTGCAAACATTTCTCCCATATAGGCCTAAGAAGTTTTTTTTTTTTTTTTTTTTTTTTTTTTTTTTTTTTTTTTTTTTAATTTTATATAATTTGATTGGGTCAAAATGTTTAATAGGGGAAGACAAGAAATTACTACATATATCTCTTCCATACTTGCCATCAGAGCTACACAATAACATGTGTATTGAAACATTTTATTTATGGACTACATTGTTCACATTAAAATGATTTTTTTATTATTAATTTGTTTTTAAATATAAGTCAATATTATTTAATCATCCATATTAAAGTATTTTATTAATGACCCACATTGAAATTTTTGTTATTATGAATATTTTTTATTGTTAGATATTAATTTTATATTAGGAATTAAATGAATTACACTTCTCATTCTTCCTATTATTATTTTTCTTTGTTGATGAGCCCCAGTATTGCAACAAGGGTGCTGCAACTCCCAAGAATACCATCTTTAATTATCAACTTGAGGTTCGTACAAACTTAAGAGATGACAATGATATATACAGTAGGTTAAGTCCTACACATGCCATCTTTATGCAATGGACCAAACCAAAGCATACAAAGACCACTTTGCAAGCTGACTCAAGAAAGGAACTTGCATAAGCAGAAAGTTCTATCTTAATTGCAGAAATGGAAATATTATTCTATTTGCAACAAAAGGAACGAGAATGCTACTTGTTTTACTACAAATGCAAACCCTAGCTGCAAGAATGTAAACAACAACTATATTACTTTTAAGAATAAAGACACTAATTTATTTGTAGAATTTAAGCTCTATGCTACTTGTAATAATGTAAAAACTAGTATAATTTCATAATATGAAAAGCTGCATTGAAAAGGAAATTAACTTGTGCAATAATAGTTGTTGTAATTTGTAACACGTCTCCTCTCATATCTACCCACTTTCATTGGATAGCTCAGGGTAAACTTGAGCTGAGGGGATACTATGACATGACTCAACCTCCTAGATGACCTTAAGGAAATGGAGTCGGCAAAACAAGAGCTTACTGACTTCCCTCAGGTGCTATAGGACCCCCAGGAACCGAGCAACCATTCCAGGTGTCCGACCCCTGAAATAACTTTCATTTTTAGTGAACTAGACCCCCAGTCACTCTCATGACAAGGCCTCTAAGTGACTGTAGCCCTCCATTCACTCACACAGGCCTGCTTCCTAGTGACTGTAGTCTCTCTCAGGTAGTTTTGTGCCAACGAATGCGGGATTTAAGCCACTTTTTCAAGGCTAGGATATAGACCCCTACCTAGAACTTGATAAAACTTCTAGAAATGATAAATAACACAGAGACAAAGAGTTTAACACAAAAATTACTCAAGGACTTGACTTAACCTAGTCTAACCATGACAACCATTTCATCAAACACATAGTGAACATGTAACCTAGAGGTCATGAATGCATATTTGAACACAAAGATTTGAAATTTATTTGAGGTTTACCAAGAAGGACTAATTTCCTCTCACAATAGCTACAATAATACCAATTAGGTCATGCATTCATTAGCCAACCATTCACCAATTAAAAAGTGATAAGAGTCATACTTAAAACTGTCATAAAACCATGTTTACAACCAACATATAACCAAATAGATAACAATGATAAAACAACTGTTAAAGCCACATAATAACAAGTAAATGTACTCATAAAGACAAGAGAAACTTAGCTCTTATTAACCATATGAATAAGTCAAGCAAGTTAGGGACTTCCACATAACACCCGACTATAGATTGGGCTAAACCAAATCTTTCTTTCTGCTAATCACCTCCATGCCATATTCCAAGCATGATTACGGGATCTCAGGGGAAAAACTAATTCATAAACAACCAACAGAGTCCATAGGTTAAACCACCTCAATCTTCACACTACTGTGATCTCAGCTGAACCAGTCCTAAGATCACAAAACCAAACCGAGCTTGGATGCCTCAAAATTACTTCACCATCCCTTAAAGAATTTTCCTATCTTCACCCACCTATTGAGGGCTTCTCAGAAAAAACCAACTCCACTCCCAACCCTTGGGATTTTCTTGAGACCACATCACTCGTTTTTTTTTTTTTTTTTTTTTTTTTTTTTTTTAAATTTGTAAAATTTTGTTTTTTTTTTAATATATATATTATCTTATATATATATTAGCCAACATTAAATTATATATTCATATATATATATATATATATATATATATATAATATATAATTATATATATATAATATATATAATAATATATAATATATAATATAACTTTTATTTAACTTGTTATGTTTTTTTGTTATTTATCATTTTATTTATCGAAATATTTATTTATTTAACTAATTTAATTTTTTTTGGCAGGGTTCGTATCGACCTAAAAAAAATGACTGTATTCCAACATTAACATCTTTTATTTTCAGTGTATTTTTTTAACAAAAATTGGGTTTTATTAGCTTTTAATGTCATTTTTAAGAAATGTTGAAAAATTACTTTGAAAAAAAAAATGTATTCCAATATCAACACTTTTGGTTTTTGTGGTGTTTTTCATTTTATTTTATTTTTTTGGCTAGAGTTCTTGTTTTGAGTTTACAGTTCCCATTTCTTTTGGTTTTCGTGTTGTTTTTCATGTTTTTTTGGGGTTCTTTGGCTAGAGTTCTCATTTTGAGTTTACAGTTTTCGTTTCAAAGTTTACATTGTTCTTCACAGTCACAAATTAAGACATTTAATTCAAAGCACACTTGCTGAGTGCAAAAGAGAAAAAATGAAGGAATCTGAAACAAATTTCTTTCTGGATAACGCTTGGTTTGATAAGGAATGCAAAAAGCAAGGAGAATGTGGAACGAATCAAATATGGATAACATAAAGTTCAAAGCTTATAAGCATATATTAAGAAAGAAAAAGGTTGATTTCACGGTTTCAAGGAGGGATGAACTAACTTACCTTGGGAAAAATAACCCTAAATTATTTTGGAAAGGGCTCCAACCAAGAAAGATACAAATTGAAAACAATATTACAACTTCTAAATGGTTGAACTATACAAGACAACTTTATGAGCAAGATCCCAAGGTTGGCCCTCCTCCCTTAGTTAACACTGATACTGAACTCATCATGGTGCAAGAGGTAGAGATGGGTATCAAGAAGTTGGGTGTTGTAAAAGAAAAAGACTTAGCTGAACTCCAAGCAAAGTATCTAAAGTGGGGCTCAAAAAATTTTGCACCTCACATTACAAAAATTTTCAACAACATCATACAACATGGGTTCTCTATGGATTAGGTAACTAGTCTAGTAGTACCTCTTTTCAAGAGCAGCGACGTCAATAATCCCTCCAATTATAAGACCATAATGATAAACCCCTTGTTTGCAAAGTTATTCGGAAGCATGCTAGAAAATAAAATCAGCAAATGGGCAGAAGAAAGAGATAAACATGCTAATGGGAAAGTAGGTTTTACACCTAAACATTCCACAATTGATCATGGTATAAATTTATGGCACATCATTGAAAAATCTTGGGAGTAAAGGAAGAATTCTTTTGTTGCTTTGTTGATTTCAAAAAAACCTTTCACATAGTTCTTAGGTATAAGCTTTGACATATAATGGAGGAACTTGGGGTTCCTGGACATTTGAGAGAAGTTGTGATTAGGTTGTATTAAGAGGTAAAAGTCAAAATTAGAACTTCAATAGGAATTTATGAAATTTTTAGAAGTGATATCGGCGTCAAACAAGGTTTCCCATTGTCTCCTACCCTTTTTGGTTTACACATCGACAAGCTTGAAGAGTGGCTAAATTCACAAGGGGGTGACGATATCCATTTGGGAAAGTTTTTTATAAGGCTTCTTTTGTATGCAAATGACCTTATTGTGATTGCTAAATCTACTCTTAGTTTGCAAGAGCACTTACTGTCGCTTGAACATTTTTGTAGAAAGGTGGGGATGCAAGTAAATATTAGCAAAACGAAAATAGTGGTTTTCTAAACATAAGCAACATAAGTTCTACTTTGAAGGAAACACTTTTTGGGCTTTTGGTGATTCTGATGATTTTCTACGGTTGTGAACTATGGGCCAACAATACATCCAACATGTAGTGGAAAAAAATTGAGAAAAATCAGAAGCGTTTGATTACAAACAGATTCAAAATTAAAAGTGTAGTTTCTTATGCTATTGTGTTGAGTGAAACAAAAGATGCTTCTATTGAAGCAATTTTACAAACACATTCAAAATTAAAAGTGGAGTTTCTTATGCTATTGTGTTGAGTGAAACAAAAGATGTTTCTATTGAAGCAATTGTTATGGTGCGAGTCATAAGTAATTTTTAAAAAATGAACAAATGGAAGAGAGAAGATGGCCTAAGGTTGTCTTTAATTACATTTGTGCAAAAGAAAGAATATTTGGATGCCCAAAATAACAAATGGTTTAGTAAATGGCATATTTGCTTCAACATGTGTCCCATAAACAGTAAAGATATAAAAGCTTTTGTTATGGATAAGTTCCACAGGCATATTTGGCATAATGATATAGGGAGAAAGAAAAAGTATTATATTGAAGAGTTTAATCCCACTGGTAATCATCAACAAAAAATGTACATACGGGCCAATATTTCTTGGAGAGCTAAAATTATTATTGCATAGTTAAGGACTAATTTTCATCAATTCTATTGTGAAACAGGTGCTGGAAAAGGCCCAAAGAAGTGTGGGACGAAAAAGTTTGTATTTCTTGCTCTTCCAGAAAAGTGGAAACATAAAAGCATTTCAATTTAGAATGCCAGACTTTCAAAGACAACAGGTTA
This sequence comes from Pinus taeda, assembly GCA_000404065.3. Classification (NCBI taxonomy): domain Eukaryota; kingdom Viridiplantae; phylum Streptophyta; class Pinopsida; order Pinales; family Pinaceae; genus Pinus; species Pinus taeda. The sequence continues at coordinate 1,435 of APFE031073084.1, read as the reverse complement.
TGCAGATATTCATGCAAGTAGCTCTTGGGATACCTAGCTCTTGGGATAATCTATTCAACAAGGGGATTGTTGAGAAGTTGGGAGCATTTATGGTGAGGCTCTGTAGGAAAAGCATTGAATACAAGAACTGGATGGAGAATCAATCTGCCCCATACGCTATCTTTAGCCTCATGGAGGTTAAAATGATTTCTTCTTCTTCTATAAAAATGGTATAGTCAAAACATAATCATATCTTTTTGCATTGAAGAGATGAAACATAAAGAGAACTAAATCCCCTTTTGTGTTCTCTATAACCATTGAGTTGTTACAACTCAATGATGATCTGCATTAACTGTGTTTTCTTTGTAACCCTAAATGTGAGTGTTTGTACCCTAGTCCCCATACGAAACGTATAGGTACATTACAGAAGAGTATGAGGTGAGAAGCCAGATTTGTCATGTAGGCCTTCTTGGAATTCAAACTGAATTCAGTAATGTAGTATCATGATATATGCTATTTATGTGCAACAAACTGATAATCTGACTTAGTGTGAAATGTTGTTATTAAATTTGTTGCACAAAACTCGGTGGTGTTTCAGAAGCGCCGGATTTATCCCTTATGCCTTCTAGGAAATCAAACTAGGATTCAGTAATGTAGTATCATGATAAATGTTATTTATGTATAGCAGACTGATAGTCTAACTTAACATTCAGAATTTAACACACTATGAAATGAAAATTTGTTTACAAGAAAACTCGGCGGTGTTTCAAAATTACTTGAGTTCCAAGTTTTGTTATTGAAACCCTTTCCGAAAGGAGAATGAAAACAGGTCTAGAAATCACGTTATTTTTCTTCACATGATGTGAAATATCAGCTGAGTAACCCAACAAAATTATTTTGAAAAAGTTTTCACTAGACTTTTGACGATTTGTACCCAAAACAAGAAATGATTTTAATTTATTTATTTATCAAGTCTGGATTCTCTGATGGATTTTTAAATGGTGCAAAACCCATTATTCATTGACCAAATTATTTCTCCTGAGAGAATATTTGGAGGTACAGTGGCTCAAAATGATTCAATATCTTCCGCCCTTCATATTTCTGTAAGAAATTTTTACTAAATCCCCACTATTTGTGAGGTATAAGCCGTGTTACTATTAGGACATACTGCATTAATAGTACCAAACATATTATCAAGTCACACCAACCTCGAGGTGTGACAAATGGACCTGGAATATATACAGAAAACGAACATTTCAATCGTGGCTGAAAAGAGAACAAACATGTTCGTTCAGAACAAATTATATGCTTAAAACAATTTTTTTTGATGCTGTTATTTATTTGTTATTTATTTGATATAAATCATAGAAGTCTAAATTCAATAATGGAAATAAGTCTTTCAAATAGCTAGAAATATTTAAAATCAAATACAAACCAATTAATGTTAGCATTTCAA
>APFE031073083.1:0-19449 GCA_000404065.3 Pinus taeda | reverse complement strand
TAAACAATATGGAGTCGGGTCAGCGCCTTCTCACGAGAATTGTGGAAATAGAAACATGGCCAACTTTTGACCTAGTTGTTATCAATTCTAGTGTTCTACTACAATATTGCATTTAAAAAGAATCTAAGATTACATGAAAATTAAGGAATTTGGATTGGACAATACATAAGGAATCTATCTAAAATCAAACTCAAAAGGAAAGATAATCTAAAAATGAAAATGCTCATACATTTATTGTTACCATGGTAATTGACCTCATGATTGATTGGGGATTTTTTGAAGGTTTCTTTTTCCTTTTCTCTTGTGAACATCAATTAATTTTAAGGAGTTGTCAGAAAAGAAGAGACAATTATTGCATTTCCCTGAGTCAATTTCAATTTGAGGGGGTTTGTAATTGTAATTGTTTCCATATCACTATGTGAGGGATTTGATTCATGGAAATAATTGTGCTTGCTCATTGATGAATCTATGGACACAGTTGTGTCTGTTGCGTCTACATTTGAGGGGTGGGCCTCGACATCTGAAGGATAAGATGGCATTGTATGAGGTTAAAATAGGGCTAAAGGACTCAATTTAGTTGTAGAGGTTTTCTATTGTTGCATGTTATCTCACTTTTTAGTTGAAGGTTTCTTATATCCTATTGGATCATTTAGATCTTGCCATCCTTGGATCTTATTCTTAACATACAGAGGAGGAGAGAGTCCATGAGGACAAGGGAAAACATTATGGAGATGAATGGGCTATTGATGATCCTGCAACATACAATCGTATTTTCATAGCCCTTCACTAGCTATGAAAAAAAATGTCCCTCGAATTGAGAAGAATTTTATCCGACAGTGCTTTGCAGAGATGTATTTCAATGCATATGTGAGCAAACATTACAATACCCTTCTCAAGCCTTTTTGTGTCTACCTTAATGAAACAATCGAGTGAGTTTCGCACATCAGCTCAGACCTCTTGATGCAGTAAATTTAGAGGCATATTCAGGAGTCTAATCCAAACTAGAATCTTTAGAGATGGCACAGAAAGAGGGTTAAAACTAGTAAACCATGGTTTACAAAAAAAGCCAAGATCGACCCCAAAAATAGAGTCCCTTTCAAAAACCTTTCAATAATCTTGAATATCTTTAAAATACACTACAAAGAAACCCTTTGAATAAAAAGGAAAATCTATATTCGGTAGCTAGGACTAATGAACCCATTCCCAAAGCACAAACGTTGATGACCATAACCCATTAAAACAACAAATAATGCCATGCTTCAACTAATCCATGTAAAAATTATGGGATTGGGGATGCTCCACTTTGATAGTTGGAATATCTTTCGCTTGATTCACAATGAAGGCTAGCCCTAAGAACTCTTTGGAGGTTGGATGAGATAGCCCTAGCTTAAAGGCATCTTTAAGACCATACAATGAGAAGCAAAGGGTGCACCCCAACCTTTGGCTCTATCATTTAACGTTGAAACTAGGAAGATTGTAGTGTCCTTGGTTATGCCATATTCTCTTAGTGAATTCCCTTCTTGAAGTTACCTACATCTATGTAGGAGGCACTTAAAGATGGAAGGGATTCCTGTCTAATCTTGAATTCTGGTAGCAAGCATAGATATTAGACCAAATGTTTTCACTTGGATATAGAAAGTACCACCAAAGATTGGCCTCATGAAGATTGAAAAGTTCAAGAGATCTGGAGCAATGGCCTCAACTTGGGTATAAGAAGAGCCCTATGGCAAAAGAAGACCTCTCCTATTTGTAGCAAAAGCAGTAGAGGTTTTCGACAAATGGAATAGCCATGAAGTGGAAAATATCTCAAGAATAAAGCAACAACTGACAGATATAGAGTTTCCATTGCAATCTTGATCAAATCTACAACTTCACACATAAATGCAGAAATAACCAAACCCACTTTTGTGGAAGATAATGGAGATAAAGATGAAGATTCCTCAACAAGCTTCTTAGCATTAAACGATCCATGGAATGCAACTTGCTTGACCATGGGTGATTTGCACACAATTGACTGAGAGCCTCAATATCCTTTGAATTTTCGAGCAAAAGGTTGATTAAGGCAATTTCCTGACAAGCTTGAAGCCAAGACCAAACTCTTTGCATGGGCACTAAGATTTGAAACCCTAGCGTGATGTTGTTGAGTGACTACAAAACTTAATACTCGATTGTTGTGGTCGTTGTTTGCTTCTACTAACAAAGGGTAGTCGCATGCATTGCCGAAACAATCGCCATGAGTGTTTTGAAATAATTCTCAGTGACCCTAGAAAATCACCATACTCTAAATTTTAAAAGTATTGAAATTGTGTATCTAAATTTTAAAAGTATTGAAATTGTGTATATAAAAACTTCCAGTGATAATGATGGGATCATTCCAATCATAATGATAACTAAATAAACTCTGAATATAAATGAAATAAAAACTTGAATCATAATGATTTGATTTATCAATTTACATCTTCTAAAAATTTAATATGGATGTAGAATGGTTTATAAATAAAAACGCTTAAACTTATATAAAAATAAATAAATATATTATATCACAATCCATCATCCTATATAGCTCGATAAACTTGCTATGATAGGTCAAACTTCCACCGTAAACAAAACAGTTTACTTCCCAAAAATATTCTCGCAGGACAATTTTAACCAATCAAAATCATAATTCAATATCCTGTGAAGAGCCATTCAAAGAGGCCAGCACGTGACGATGGGTTCACAACTTTCTCAACAGACTTTTCGATCAGTTTGGCGAGCAGGAATTTCAACAAAGATTCCCGATTATTTCTATTAATATGTTAGTCAAATCTATGACAGTAGGAAGGTGAACTCGGAAAAGCGAAATCATCCATTTTCAACCAAATACAGCCATAGAAAATGATCTATTGTTCGAATATAATAGTCAAGGTTTCTATTAATGCCCACGTCTAGATTCCATGCTTCACATCTAATCTGTATTGTGTACGGATGGGTGTACAAATTTGGTTGAAGGGTGTTATAGGGGCAGAGTGATAGTTAAATCATGTTACATTTGGCTACAAATCCAACCTATTATGGAAAGACCAAACATATTGATATAAAGTATTATTTTGTAAGACAAGTTATTGACGGAGGTGAAGTAGATATTAGAAAGATTCAGACTCAAGAAATTTGTGTAGACTTATTTACAAAACCAGTCACTCCCAAATAAATGGGGAGGATGGAGAATCAAAAACCTTGGCACTTTCTCCAAAGCCCTAACGGCTAAACTAGGGTGGCAACTAGTCACATCTCACAGCCTATGGACTAAGGTGGCTATCTCTAAATACATAACTCCTTTAAACCTCATGGATTGGCTTCGACAATCCCTGTGGATACAAGCCGTAATATAAAACATATGGAAAGCAGTCTTACAAACCATGCTCGTCATCAGGGAAGGCCTTACTTGGAGAATAAAGTCGGGAGATGCCGTCAAAATAGGGATTGACCCCTAGATTGGATATGGGAACGCTCACAGTCTCCCACAGGAGCTTAGAACTCACCTCACTACCATGGGGATATCACATCTTAGTCAAATAGCAGACAACGAATACTCTAGTTTCTTGCATCAAGCCTCGAAATCTAAGAGGGCATTGTGGATCCCTCAACCATGGCAACAACACTGGAAAGAATACATAGAAGCCCTCACGGAATCTCATATCAAGATATAAGAAGGGGAGGATGAGTTAATCTAGGCACATGCCAAGCATGAAAAATATACACCAAAATGGGTTATATAACTCTTATAAACCCATTGAAACTTCCACTTTGTGAACCTTGGTCGCGGAGCTTATGGAAACTAAAAACACCTCCAAAAACAAGACTCCTCAGACGATACTCCTCATGTGGACCATTCTGAAATATAAAATCCCAACAAGAGAAATCCGTGACACCTCGAAGGTAACTCGAAAAAGCGAAATCATCCCTTTTCAACAAAATACAGCCATAGAAAATGAAAGGGTCCTACACTCCAGGCTTCCCATGTAACCTGTACAGATGCTTAAGAATTTACGTGTACCACTCGTGTGGTTTTCTACAAAAGATATGTGGTTTTCAACAAAATACAGCCATAGAAAATGAAAGGGTCTACACTCCAGGCTTCCCATGTAACCTGTACAGATGCTTAAGAATTTACATGTGCCACTCATGTCCGATATGAATGTGATGAACCTAATGTCAAATCAATCACTATATCAGAATGGTCTAAAGTTTGATATGAAGAGTTCTCTATCCATAAAAAGTGAGGGAAATGGTATCACTCTGCACATTGTCTGCAGGTGAATAAGGGAGATGGACACTCCCCAGAACCCGGGTCAGAGTTGGCACCGGAATCATGGCGGTTTTTTATATAGACTTATCAAATTTTTTGAGCGCAACCCAAAACCGTCTCTGCTGGTACTTGGGCTCATTTTTCTGTTATGTCTGTTTGGCATTCTCTATGGTAGATTTCGTATTGCATTCTTTATCACTCTCGGTATGCTAATAAGCATATTAGGTGTCGTTCTGGCCTGCCAATTCTTTTTACGGTGGAAACAACGGAAAGACCATTCTCGTTCCAAGGCAATCGAAGGTGCAGAGATTTCTTCTCCCACTGCGATTGAAGGTGTCGAGATTTCGCATACACACGCGATTGAAGCCGCGCCAGATGATTTTAATGGAGATTATCTGAAGAGTCTGACCGGTCTTCCAACGATATTCTGTTTCCAGGCCCTGGAGACAGCCACTGGCAGCTTCAGCAAAGAGATTGGAAGGGGAGGATTTGGGAAAGTCTACGAAGGAACTTTGACAGATGGTACTCAAGTTGCCGTGAAATGTCTACTGAGTCAGACGGGGCATGGACAGCAGGAGTTTTGTGCAGAAATCGTCACCATATCGTCCCTAAATCATTCCAATCTCGTGAGCTTGCGTGGCGTATGTGTGGAAGGCCCGCATCGGATTCTGGTGTACGAATTCATGCCCAACGGGTCTCTGGATAGATGGCTGTTCGCTTCGGACAGAAAGTTGGATTGGAAGACCAGATATTCGATTGCCCTCGACACTGCACGGGGACTTGCATACCTGCACGAAGAGTCGAGACTTGGTATTCTGCATCTGGATGTCAAACCTCAGAACATTCTGTTGGATGAGGATTTTAAGGCAAAAGTCTCCGATTTCGGCATGGCGAGGTCTCTGAACAGAGATTCGGAGAGTCGTGTGGTGACAGGGGTGAGAGGGACGCCCGGGTACATGGCCCCCGAGTGGTTCATGGGGTGGGGAATCACTTACAAGACGGATGTGTTCAGCTACGGGATGGTCCTTCTGGAGATAATCAGGGGGAGCAAGAATGTGGATAATTCTCAGGATTCGGAAAATTGGTGTTTTCCTTCTATTGCTTTCAAGAAGGCGAGACAAGGGAAAATGGATGAATTGATCGAGAGCGGGTTGAAATTGGAGAGGCCAAAGGAGATGGATGAGGCTTATCGGTTGATAAAGACAGCGCTGTGGTGTATTCAAAGTAATTCGGCTATGAGACCTTCAATGGGAACGGTGGTGCGATTATTGGAAGGAGATTTGGAGTTGATGGATCCTCCATTCGCCTGCACGCTTCCGTTCGTCCCCTCGCTTGACGACGACGAGACGCCCCCGGATTTGGATGGCTAAGGTATAGGTCTCTACAAAACTATGTACATTTGGGAGTATCTCTCTCCTTAAAATGACTCTTCTTCAGAAGAAAATGTGTCTGCTTATGTTTCTGAACAACCCAAAAGGGAAATCTCGGATTTTATCCATAGCTGAACATCAGTGGTTTTTCTTTCTAGTAAAGAGTTAGCCAGTCCTGAGTTCTTTTCGAGAATATGTAGAATGCTGGTTTTTCCTCCACAACTTAAAGTAAGCATTTTCCTATTCTCTTATTGATTTTTTTTGTTTTAGATATTAAAAAAAATAAATGTGTTTTTCGTGGATTTGTGATACAAAATTTATAAAATTGTAATTTTAAAGCACCCAATAATTGTTTCCATATCACTATGTGAGGGATTTGATTCATGGAAATAATTGTGCTTGCTCATTGATGAATCTATGGACACAGTTGTGTCTGTTGCGTCTACATTTGAGGGGTGGGCCTCGACATCTGAAGGATAAGATGGCATTGTATGAGGTTAAAATAGGGCTAAAGGACTCAATTTAGTTGTAGAGGTTTTCTATTGTTGCATGTTATCTCACTTTTTAGTTGAAGGTTTCTTATATCCTATTGGATCATTTAGATCTTGCCATCCTTGGATCTTATTCTTAACATACAGAGGAGGAGAGAGTCCATGAGGACAAGGGAAAACATTATGGAGATGAATGGGCTATTGATGATCCTGCAACATACAATCGTATTTTCATAGCCCTTCACTAGCTATGAAAAAAAATGTCCCTCGAATTGAGAAGAATTTTATCCGACAGTGCTTTGCAGAGATGTATTTCAATGCATATGTGAGCAAACATTACAATACCCTTCTCAAGCCTTTTTGTGTCTACCTTAATGAAACAATCGAGTGAGTTTCGCACATCAGCTCAGACCTCTTGATGCAGTAAATTTAGAGGCATATTCAGGAGTCTAATCCAAACTAGAATCTTTAGAGATGGCACAGAAAGAGGGTTAAAACTAGTAAACCATGGTTTACAAAAAAAGCCAAGATCGACCCCAAAAATAGAGTCCCTTTCAAAAACCTTTCAATAATCTTGAATATCTTTAAAATACACTACAAAGAAACCCTTTGAATAAAAAGGAAAATCTATATTCGGTAGCTAGGACTAATGAACCCATTCCCAAAGCACAAACGTTGATGACCATAACCCATTAAAACAACAAATAATGCCATGCTTCAACTAATCCATGTAAAAATTATGGGATTGGGGATGCTCCACTTTGATAGTTGGAATATCTTTCGCTTGATTCACAATGAAGGCTAGCCCTAAGAACTCTTTGGAGGTTGGATGAGATAGCCCTAGCTTAAAGGCATCTTTAAGACCATACAATGAGAAGCAAAGGGTGCACCCCAACCTTTGGCTCTATCATTTAACGTTGAAACTAGGAAGATTGTAGTGTCCTTGGTTATGCCATATTCTCTTAGTGAATTCCCTTCTTGAAGTTACCTACATCTATGTAGGAGGCACTTAAAGATGGAAGGGATTCCTGTCTAATCTTGAATTCTGGTAGCAAGCATAGATATTAGACCAAATGTTTTCACTTGGATATAGAAAGTACCACCAAAGATTGGCCTCATGAAGATTGAAAAGTTCAAGAGATCTGGAGCAATGGCCTCAACTTGGGTATAAGAAGAGCCCTATGGCAAAAGAAGACCTCTCCTATTTGTAGCAAAAGCAGTAGAGGTTTTCGACAAATGGAATAGCCATGAAGTGGAAAATATCTCAAGAATAAAGCAACAACTGACAGATATAGAGTTTCCATTGCAATCTTGATCAAATCTACAACTTCACACATAAATGCAGAAATAACCAAACCCACTTTTGTGGAAGATAATGGAGATAAAGATGAAGATTCCTCAACAAGCTTCTTAGCATTAAACGATCCATGGAATGCAACTTGCTTGACCATGGGTGATTTGCACACAATTGACTGAGAGCCTCAATATCCTTTGAATTTTCGAGCAAAAGGTTGATTAAGGCAATTTCCTGACAAGCTTGAAGCCAAGACCAAACTCTTTGCATGGGCACTAAGATTTGAAACCCTAGCGTGATGTTGTTGAGTGACTACAAAACTTAATACTCGATTGTTGTGGTCGTTGTTTGCTTCTACTAACAAAGGGTAGTCGCATGCATTGCCGAAACAATCGCCATGAGTGTTTTGAAATAATTCTCAGTGACCCTAGAAAATCACCATACTCTAAATTTTAAAAGTATTGAAATTGTGTATCTAAATTTTAAAAGTATTGAAATTGTGTATATAAAAACTTCCAGTGATAATGATGGGATCATTCCAATCATAATGATAACTAAATAAACTCTGAATATAAATGAAATAAAAACTTGAATCATAATGATTTGATTTATCAATTTACATCTTCTAAAAATTTAATATGGATGTAGAATGGTTTATAAATAAAAACGCTTAAACTTATATAAAAATAAATAAATATATTATATCACAATCCATCATCCTATATAGCTCGATAAACTTGCTATGATAGGTCAAACTTCCACCGTAAACAAAACAGTTTACTTCCCAAAAATATTCTCGCAGGACAATTTTAACCAATCAAAATCATAATTCAATATCCTGTGAAGAGCCATTCAAAGAGGCCAGCACGTGACGATGGGTTCACAACTTTCTCAACAGACTTTTCGATCAGTTTGGCGAGCAGGAATTTCAACAAAGATTCCCGATTATTTCTATTAATATGTTAGTCAAATCTATGACAGTAGGAAGGTGAACTCGGAAAAGCGAAATCATCCATTTTCAACCAAATACAGCCATAGAAAATGATCTATTGTTCGAATATAATAGTCAAGGTTTCTATTAATGCCCACGTCTAGATTCCATGCTTCACATCTAATCTGTATTGTGTACGGATGGGTGTACAAATTTGGTTGAAGGGTGTTATAGGGGCAGAGTGATAGTTAAATCATGTTACATTTGGCTACAAATCCAACCTATTATGGAAAGACCAAACATATTGATATAAAGTATTATTTTGTAAGACAAGTTATTGACGGAGGTGAAGTAGATATTAGAAAGATTCAGACTCAAGAAATTTGTGTAGACTTATTTACAAAACCAGTCACTCCCAAATAAATGGGGAGGATGGAGAATCAAAAACCTTGGCACTTTCTCCAAAGCCCTAACGGCTAAACTAGGGTGGCAACTAGTCACATCTCACAGCCTATGGACTAAGGTGGCTATCTCTAAATACATAACTCCTTTAAACCTCATGGATTGGCTTCGACAATCCCTGTGGATACAAGCCGTAATATAAAACATATGGAAAGCAGTCTTACAAACCATGCTCGTCATCAGGGAAGGCCTTACTTGGAGAATAAAGTCGGGAGATGCCGTCAAAATAGGGATTGACCCCTAGATTGGATATGGGAACGCTCACAGTCTCCCACAGGAGCTTAGAACTCACCTCACTACCATGGGGATATCACATCTTAGTCAAATAGCAGACAACGAATACTCTAGTTTCTTGCATCAAGCCTCGAAATCTAAGAGGGCATTGTGGATCCCTCAACCATGGCAACAACACTGGAAAGAATACATAGAAGCCCTCACGGAATCTCATATCAAGATATAAGAAGGGGAGGATGAGTTAATCTAGGCACATGCCAAGCATGAAAAATATACACCAAAATGGGTTATATAACTCTTATAAACCCATTGAAACTTCCACTTTGTGAACCTTGGTCGCGGAGCTTATGGAAACTAAAAACACCTCCAAAAACAAGACTCCTCAGACGATACTCCTCATGTGGACCATTCTGAAATATAAAATCCCAACAAGAGAAATCCGTGACACCTCGAAGGTAACTCGAAAAAGCGAAATCATCCCTTTTCAACAAAATACAGCCATAGAAAATGAAAGGGTCCTACACTCCAGGCTTCCCATGTAACCTGTACAGATGCTTAAGAATTTACGTGTACCACTCGTGTGGTTTTCTACAAAAGATATGTGGTTTTCAACAAAATACAGCCATAGAAAATGAAAGGGTCTACACTCCAGGCTTCCCATGTAACCTGTACAGATGCTTAAGAATTTACATGTGCCACTCATGTCCGATATGAATGTGATGAACCTAATGTCAAATCAATCACTATATCAGAATGGTCTAAAGTTTGATATGAAGAGTTCTCTATCCATAAAAAGTGAGGGAAATGGTATCACTCTGCACATTGTCTGCAGGTGAATAAGGGAGATGGACACTCCCCAGAACCCGGGTCAGAGTTGGCACCGGAATCATGGCGGTTTTTTATATAGACTTATCAAATTTTTTGAGCGCAACCCAAAACCGTCTCTGCTGGTACTTGGGCTCATTTTTCTGTTATGTCTGTTTGGCATTCTCTATGGTAGATTTCGTATTGCATTCTTTATCACTCTCGGTATGCTAATAAGCATATTAGGTGTCGTTCTGGCCTGCCAATTCTTTTTACGGTGGAAACAACGGAAAGACCATTCTCGTTCCAAGGCAATCGAAGGTGCAGAGATTTCTTCTCCCACTGCGATTGAAGGTGTCGAGATTTCGCATACACACGCGATTGAAGCCGCGCCAGATGATTTTAATGGAGATTATCTGAAGAGTCTGACCGGTCTTCCAACGATATTCTGTTTCCAGGCCCTGGAGACAGCCACTGGCAGCTTCAGCAAAGAGATTGGAAGGGGAGGATTTGGGAAAGTCTACGAAGGAACTTTGACAGATGGTACTCAAGTTGCCGTGAAATGTCTACTGAGTCAGACGGGGCATGGACAGCAGGAGTTTTGTGCAGAAATCGTCACCATATCGTCCCTAAATCATTCCAATCTCGTGAGCTTGCGTGGCGTATGTGTGGAAGGCCCGCATCGGATTCTGGTGTACGAATTCATGCCCAACGGGTCTCTGGATAGATGGCTGTTCGCTTCGGACAGAAAGTTGGATTGGAAGACCAGATATTCGATTGCCCTCGACACTGCACGGGGACTTGCATACCTGCACGAAGAGTCGAGACTTGGTATTCTGCATCTGGATGTCAAACCTCAGAACATTCTGTTGGATGAGGATTTTAAGGCAAAAGTCTCCGATTTCGGCATGGCGAGGTCTCTGAACAGAGATTCGGAGAGTCGTGTGGTGACAGGGGTGAGAGGGACGCCCGGGTACATGGCCCCCGAGTGGTTCATGGGGTGGGGAATCACTTACAAGACGGATGTGTTCAGCTACGGGATGGTCCTTCTGGAGATAATCAGGGGGAGCAAGAATGTGGATAATTCTCAGGATTCGGAAAATTGGTGTTTTCCTTCTATTGCTTTCAAGAAGGCGAGACAAGGGAAAATGGATGAATTGATCGAGAGCGGGTTGAAATTGGAGAGGCCAAAGGAGATGGATGAGGCTTATCGGTTGATAAAGACAGCGCTGTGGTGTATTCAAAGTAATTCGGCTATGAGACCTTCAATGGGAACGGTGGTGCGATTATTGGAAGGAGATTTGGAGTTGATGGATCCTCCATTCGCCTGCACGCTTCCGTTCGTCCCCTCGCTTGACGACGACGAGACGCCCCCGGATTTGGATGGCTAAGGTATAGGTCTCTACAAAACTATGTACATTTGGGAGTATCTCTCTCCTTAAAATGACTCTTCTTCAGAAGAAAATGTGTCTGCTTATGTTTCTGAACAACCCAAAAGGGAAATCTCGGATTTTATCCATAGCTGAACATCAGTGGTTTTTCTTTCTAGTAAAGAGTTAGCCAGTCCTGAGTTCTTTTCGAGAATATGTAGAATGCTGGTTTTTCCTCCACAACTTAAAGTAAGCATTTTCCTATTCTCTTATTGATTTTTTTTGTTTTAGATATTAAAAAAAATAAATGTGTTTTTCGTGGATTTGTGATACAAAATTTATAAAATTGTAATTTTAAAATTCCCCCAATAATATACGTTTCCATATCACTATGTGAGGGATTTGATTCATGGAAATAATTGTGCTTGCTCATTGATGAATCTATGGACACAGTTGTGTCTGTTGCGTCTACATTTGAGGGGTGGGCCTCGACATCTGAAGGATAAGATGGCATTGTATGAGGTTAAAATAGGGCTAAAGGACTCAATTTAGTTGTAGAGGTTTTCTATTGTTGCATGTTATCTCACTTTTTAGTTGAAGGTTTCTTATATCCTATTGGATCATTTAGATCTTGCCATCCTTGGATCTTATTCTTAACATACAGAGGAGGAGAGAGTCCATGAGGACAAGGGAAAACATTATGGAGATGAATGGGCTATTGATGATCCTGCAACATACAATCGTATTTTCATAGCCCTTCACTAGCTATGAAAAAAAATGTCCCTCGAATTGAGAAGAATTTTATCCGACAGTGCTTTGCAGAGATGTATTTCAATGCATATGTGAGCAAACATTACAATACCCTTCTCAAGCCTTTTTGTGTCTACCTTAATGAAACAATCGAGTGAGTTTCGCACATCAGCTCAGACCTCTTGATGCAGTAAATTTAGAGGCATATTCAGGAGTCTAATCCAAACTAGAATCTTTAGAGATGGCACAGAAAGAGGGTTAAAACTAGTAAACCATGGTTTACAAAAAAAGCCAAGATCGACCCCAAAAATAGAGTCCCTTTCAAAAACCTTTCAATAATCTTGAATATCTTTAAAATACACTACAAAGAAACCCTTTGAATAAAAAGGAAAATCTATATTCGGTAGCTAGGACTAATGAACCCATTCCCAAAGCACAAACGTTGATGACCATAACCCATTAAAACAACAAATAATGCCATGCTTCAACTAATCCATGTAAAAATTATGGGATTGGGGATGCTCCACTTTGATAGTTGGAATATCTTTCGCTTGATTCACAATGAAGGCTAGCCCTAAGAACTCTTTGGAGGTTGGATGAGATAGCCCTAGCTTAAAGGCATCTTTAAGACCATACAATGAGAAGCAAAGGGTGCACCCCAACCTTTGGCTCTATCATTTAACGTTGAAACTAGGAAGATTGTAGTGTCCTTGGTTATGCCATATTCTCTTAGTGAATTCCCTTCTTGAAGTTACCTACATCTATGTAGGAGGCACTTAAAGATGGAAGGGATTCCTGTCTAATCTTGAATTCTGGTAGCAAGCATAGATATTAGACCAAATGTTTTCACTTGGATATAGAAAGTACCACCAAAGATTGGCCTCATGAAGATTGAAAAGTTCAAGAGATCTGGAGCAATGGCCTCAACTTGGGTATAAGAAGAGCCCTATGGCAAAAGAAGACCTCTCCTATTTGTAGCAAAAGCAGTAGAGGTTTTCGACAAATGGAATAGCCATGAAGTGGAAAATATCTCAAGAATAAAGCAACAACTGACAGATATAGAGTTTCCATTGCAATCTTGATCAAATCTACAACTTCACACATAAATGCAGAAATAACCAAACCCACTTTTGTGGAAGATAATGGAGATAAAGATGAAGATTCCTCAACAAGCTTCTTAGCATTAAACGATCCATGGAATGCAACTTGCTTGACCATGGGTGATTTGCACACAATTGACTGAGAGCCTCAATATCCTTTGAATTTTCGAGCAAAAGGTTGATTAAGGCAATTTCCTGACAAGCTTGAAGCCAAGACCAAACTCTTTGCATGGGCACTAAGATTTGAAACCCTAGCGTGATGTTGTTGAGTGACTACAAAACTTAATACTCGATTGTTGTGGTCGTTGTTTGCTTCTACTAACAAAGGGTAGTCGCATGCATTGCCGAAACAATCGCCATGAGTGTTTTGAAATAATTCTCAGTGACCCTAGAAAATCACCATACTCTAAATTTTAAAAGTATTGAAATTGTGTATCTAAATTTTAAAAGTATTGAAATTGTGTATATAAAAACTTCCAGTGATAATGATGGGATCATTCCAATCATAATGATAACTAAATAAACTCTGAATATAAATGAAATAAAAACTTGAATCATAATGATTTGATTTATCAATTTACATCTTCTAAAAATTTAATATGGATGTAGAATGGTTTATAAATAAAAACGCTTAAACTTATATAAAAATAAATAAATATATTATATCACAATCCATCATCCTATATAGCTCGATAAACTTGCTATGATAGGTCAAACTTCCACCGTAAACAAAACAGTTTACTTCCCAAAAATATTCTCGCAGGACAATTTTAACCAATCAAAATCATAATTCAATATCCTGTGAAGAGCCATTCAAAGAGGCCAGCACGTGACGATGGGTTCACAACTTTCTCAACAGACTTTTCGATCAGTTTGGCGAGCAGGAATTTCAACAAAGATTCCCGATTATTTCTATTAATATGTTAGTCAAATCTATGACAGTAGGAAGGTGAACTCGGAAAAGCGAAATCATCCATTTTCAACCAAATACAGCCATAGAAAATGATCTATTGTTCGAATATAATAGTCAAGGTTTCTATTAATGCCCACGTCTAGATTCCATGCTTCACATCTAATCTGTATTGTGTACGGATGGGTGTACAAATTTGGTTGAAGGGTGTTATAGGGGCAGAGTGATAGTTAAATCATGTTACATTTGGCTACAAATCCAACCTATTATGGAAAGACCAAACATATTGATATAAAGTATTATTTTGTAAGACAAGTTATTGACGGAGGTGAAGTAGATATTAGAAAGATTCAGACTCAAGAAATTTGTGTAGACTTATTTACAAAACCAGTCACTCCCAAATAAATGGGGAGGATGGAGAATCAAAAACCTTGGCACTTTCTCCAAAGCCCTAACGGCTAAACTAGGGTGGCAACTAGTCACATCTCACAGCCTATGGACTAAGGTGGCTATCTCTAAATACATAACTCCTTTAAACCTCATGGATTGGCTTCGACAATCCCTGTGGATACAAGCCGTAATATAAAACATATGGAAAGCAGTCTTACAAACCATGCTCGTCATCAGGGAAGGCCTTACTTGGAGAATAAAGTCGGGAGATGCCGTCAAAATAGGGATTGACCCCTAGATTGGATATGGGAACGCTCACAGTCTCCCACAGGAGCTTAGAACTCACCTCACTACCATGGGGATATCACATCTTAGTCAAATAGCAGACAACGAATACTCTAGTTTCTTGCATCAAGCCTCGAAATCTAAGAGGGCATTGTGGATCCCTCAACCATGGCAACAACACTGGAAAGAATACATAGAAGCCCTCACGGAATCTCATATCAAGATATAAGAAGGGGAGGATGAGTTAATCTAGGCACATGCCAAGCATGAAAAATATACACCAAAATGGGTTATATAACTCTTATAAACCCATTGAAACTTCCACTTTGTGAACCTTGGTCGCGGAGCTTATGGAAACTAAAAACACCTCCAAAAACAAGACTCCTCAGACGATACTCCTCATGTGGACCATTCTGAAATATAAAATCCCAACAAGAGAAATCCGTGACACCTCGAAGGTAACTCGAAAAAGCGAAATCATCCCTTTTCAACAAAATACAGCCATAGAAAATGAAAGGGTCCTACACTCCAGGCTTCCCATGTAACCTGTACAGATGCTTAAGAATTTACGTGTACCACTCGTGTGGTTTTCTACAAAAGATATG
The DNA here is from genome assembly GCA_000404065.3 of Pinus taeda. NCBI lineage: Eukaryota > Viridiplantae > Streptophyta > Pinopsida > Pinales > Pinaceae > Pinus > Pinus taeda. The sequence goes on along the minus strand of APFE031073083.1, from coordinate 4,165 downwards.
TGGTTTTCAACAAAATACAGCCATAGAAAATGAAAGGGTCTACACTCCAGGCTTCCCATGTAACCTGTACAGATGCTTAAGAATTTACATGTGCCACTCATGTCCGATATGAATGTGATGAACCTAATGTCAAATCAATCACTATATCAGAATGGTCTAAAGTTTGATATGAAGAGTTCTCTATCCATAAAAAGTGAGGGAAATGGTATCACTCTGCACATTGTCTGCAGGTGAATAAGGGAGATGGACACTCCCCAGAACCCGGGTCAGAGTTGGCACCGGAATCATGGCGGTTTTTTATATAGACTTATCAAATTTTTTGAGCGCAACCCAAAACCGTCTCTGCTGGTACTTGGGCTCATTTTTCTGTTATGTCTGTTTGGCATTCTCTATGGTAGATTTCGTATTGCATTCTTTATCACTCTCGGTATGCTAATAAGCATATTAGGTGTCGTTCTGGCCTGCCAATTCTTTTTACGGTGGAAACAACGGAAAGACCATTCTCGTTCCAAGGCAATCGAAGGTGCAGAGATTTCTTCTCCCACTGCGATTGAAGGTGTCGAGATTTCGCATACACACGCGATTGAAGCCGCGCCAGATGATTTTAATGGAGATTATCTGAAGAGTCTGACCGGTCTTCCAACGATATTCTGTTTCCAGGCCCTGGAGACAGCCACTGGCAGCTTCAGCAAAGAGATTGGAAGGGGAGGATTTGGGAAAGTCTACGAAGGAACTTTGACAGATGGTACTCAAGTTGCCGTGAAATGTCTACTGAGTCAGACGGGGCATGGACAGCAGGAGTTTTGTGCAGAAATCGTCACCATATCGTCCCTAAATCATTCCAATCTCGTGAGCTTGCGTGGCGTATGTGTGGAAGGCCCGCATCGGATTCTGGTGTACGAATTCATGCCCAACGGGTCTCTGGATAGATGGCTGTTCGCTTCGGACAGAAAGTTGGATTGGAAGACCAGATATTCGATTGCCCTCGACACTGCACGGGGACTTGCATACCTGCACGAAGAGTCGAGACTTGGTATTCTGCATCTGGATGTCAAACCTCAGAACATTCTGTTGGATGAGGATTTTAAGGCAAAAGTCTCCGATTTCGGCATGGCGAGGTCTCTGAACAGAGATTCGGAGAGTCGTGTGGTGACAGGGGTGAGAGGGACGCCCGGGTACATGGCCCCCGAGTGGTTCATGGGGTGGGGAATCACTTACAAGACGGATGTGTTCAGCTACGGGATGGTCCTTCTGGAGATAATCAGGGGGAGCAAGAATGTGGATAATTCTCAGGATTCGGAAAATTGGTGTTTTCCTTCTATTGCTTTCAAGAAGGCGAGACAAGGGAAAATGGATGAATTGATCGAGAGCGGGTTGAAATTGGAGAGGCCAAAGGAGATGGATGAGGCTTATCGGTTGATAAAGACAGCGCTGTGGTGTATTCAAAGTAATTCGGCTATGAGACCTTCAATGGGAACGGTGGTGCGATTATTGGAAGGAGATTTGGAGTTGATGGATCCTCCATTCGCCTGCACGCTTCCGTTCGTCCCCTCGCTTGACGACGACGAGACGCCCCCGGATTTGGATGGCTAAGGTATAGGTCTCTACAAAACTATGTACATTTGGGAGTATCTCTCTCCTTAAAATGACTCTTCTTCAGAAGAAAATGTGTCTGCTTATGTTTCTGAACAACCCAAAAGGGAAATCTCGGATTTTATCCATAGCTGAACATCAGTGGTTTTTCTTTCTAGTAAAGAGTTAGCCAGTCCTGAGTTCTTTTCGAGAATATGTAGAATGCTGGTTTTTCCTCCACAACTTAAAGTAAGCATTTTCCTATTCTCTTATTGATTTTTTTTGTTTTAGATATTAAAAAAAATAAATGTGTTTTTCGTGGATTTGTGATACAAAATTTATAAAATTGTAATTTTAAAGCACCCAATAATTGTAGTACACAAGTGTTGTAAATTTGAATTGCGCGATAATTTTACTATAGAAGTATTCCTTAATGTTAAATTCCTCTATTCAATTTAAAAAACAAAATTTCAATCTAATCAGAATCGTGTCACAGGACTCCACCAAAAAGATCCAAAAGAACCTGCTAACTAAATTAGGACCCTGACCATTTTATTCATGTGAACGCTTGTTTGTCTTCACATAATACAACAAAATTAGAAACCATTACAACTTTCTTTTCCAAAGTAATTGACGATGTGTTACAAAGTAACCTACAACATTTAGATCAATGATTCAATAATGGTTTTTTGGATTTATTAGACACCGATAGACATCAAATCTTTCAAGGTACAATCTTAGTTTTTGCGTGTAAAACTAGAGGTAAGGTTTGCACCTTGAGAGATTTGATCTCTCTCGGTGATTGGTAGATTTAGATTTAAGATGGATCTAGGATGGAGAATGCCTTTAGATTCATCTTAATTAGGGACCGAGAGACATCAAATCTCTCAAGGTGTAATCCTCTTTTTCGAGTGCAAAACTTGACAAAATTTTTGCACTTTAAAATATTTGATCCCTCTTGGCGCTTGGTAGATCTAAATTTAAGATGGATCTAGGTTGGTTGTGCATAGAGGTGCTCTCCAACCCACTATGAAAGAAATGTTGTAAGTTTGTGTTATGTTATGTAAATATTTTGACTAGGTCAAATTACATAAAAATAAAATAAAATAAAATAAAATTAATAATTATAAGTTTTCCTTATTATATAAGTTATCTATGATAAATAGTGTGAAAGCTTAATGAAAAAATGAGGATAAATTCCAAGTATGTGTAAATTTTACCTAAAGTAAAACAAGTTTGAATGAGATCCAAAATCAAACCTAGCAGCTACCATTATAACACCAAGAGTATATCCAATAGTGTATATGCCAAATATACTTGGAATTTATGTCTTAGCAAGGCCAAGCCTCCATGAAGGTGGAAATTCCTACTCGAGCCTTATCACAATGGTCCAAAGATATCCCCCATGAGATTTGAAACGAAGTGGAGGGGATAACATTCCCTTGTGCCAACCAGTCGGTCGTAACACAATAAGACTTTTTCTTTGATTTTTTCCACAAGCTTAACTAGACATTTAAAGTCATTGTGCAACATAGCATATATAAACTATTCATTTGATAATATTCTCCAAGTGGCAATGATAAAAAATACATAGGAATACTATCCTATACTATTTACCTACACATACACTTCCTTTGATAAGGGATAATTTTCCAAAAAAATGCTAGAGGTACACATGCTAGATATATCGTAATGGAAAACAAAATTTATAATCCATAAAAGTATTGTATTTTACTCATTGGAGGGAGACTCCTCCTTGGGTTAGTTAGATTGTCTAGCTCCTTAGGTTCAACTGTATCCATCAAGTCTTTGTCGAAGGCTATTTTTCTTCCATGCTCCTCCTCTAAGTCAAATCCTCTTATTGGCTTTTGATATATCCCATCTCATCCTCCAAGAGTCAAAATATCTCTTGTTTTTCTAAGAGTAATTCCATGATCATCTCTATACTAGCTAAAAATTAGTTAATCTTGAAACTAAGAAAGTTGATTTCCTATTAAAAGTTACTTAAAATCATATCCCAATTTCTTGAAGGGTTAGAGCTAGTCATATTATCAAGACCTTTCAATATGCTAGAGAGTAGATAAAAAATATATTCCACTAAGGAAAGCTCATCCTAAAAGGTGAGTTGAAATGACCACTTAATAGAGGCATGAAATGCACCCTCTAATACCCTAAATCGAACAAAACCTTCCGAACATAACAAATAGTATAAATACACGACAATGCTTGCTACAAAAATTAATAATAATAAATAAAGGTATAAAAAATAGTAAGACTCGATAATAATGAGTTTAAATCATAAAATAAAGGATAATAATATCATATTAATAATTCCCTCCTGGGGTGTTTTAATGTTGTCCCATGGAGGGGGCGGGGGAAGTTGGCCACCTTGTGCATTAAATATGGTGGGTATCGTGGTCAATTGGTCTTATGCATTCATATAATATCAAGAATAACGACACCATAGAATATTGAAATTTTCATATTATTGAATTGTTTATTTTACATATATTTGTTTTGTATGTGGAATGAGAAATTATAAGTCTCAATTTCATATTAACAAAGTATATATACAAAAGAGAGAAATTTAATA
>APFE031073079.1:0-15136 GCA_000404065.3 Pinus taeda | reverse complement strand
CTCGCTCAAAATCGGTTTTATCAATGATAGTCATGCTGAAAACCCTGTTTTCCACTACATTCTTGCACCGAAAATCAACACGGTTTTTGCTATATAAAGTAGTGATGATGATCCCGACCACTGTGGGTTTTTCTATGAAAAGTAGTGTTGATGACCCTATCAACACCTGTTTAATTATATAAAGTAGTGTTGATCCTTGAATGTGAGAATTTTAAGGTTTCTACCTTAGAATCTAGTGTGTCTTGGCCCCTAAGGTATTTTCCATCCTGTATGCTTGGATTTGTCAAGCTTTTTGTTTGATTGCCTTGATTAATTTGCAAAATTTGTCTCATTGGCTTTGAAGTGAAATCTGATTGAGTTCTAGGGTTTCTAGTCAATTAGTTATCGCTTGTTCGTGTCATTGAGATATTAGTTTTATTGATTGATTGAGTGTTGTTTTCTATGGAAATCATTGAAAACATTATTTTGTGTTTGTTTTAGCTTGTGTTTCAAAATTTACTTTTTGTGGAAAATGTATTAGAGTAGTTGCATTGAAAATTTATTTTTTGAGATTCATCATTGAAAATAGATCACATTTTTTGATGATTGAAAGCTAAAAACCATATTAGGTGCATCAAATCATTCAAAACGAAAAGAAAATCATAATTCATATAAGTGCATCTTAATAAAGTAAAATCATTTTGCTTTCGAAAAAGTTGCATTTAGGATAGTGAAAAGTGAAAATCATTTTTACTTTTGGCATTACATTTGGAATATGAAAACGAAAGTTAGTGGAAGGCATGTTGTTTGATGCATTATTAATTGAGTTTCTTCCCTTGGTTAGTCTAGGTTCCATTGAAGTGGAAAATTTTCCTTTTCTCATATAGCTACATCTTAGGGATTCAGGTGACATCATTTTGAACACAAAACTGAAATATAATAGAATGTTGGGTTGTGTCATATTCTTTCCACAACTAGCCCATGTAGTTAACTAGGGGGTTAGAAAGGGGGCGGAGCCCCACCTTCATTGCGCCGATTGCGTAGTGGGGGGAGTCATAGAGGGTTTGAGGGGTGCAGGTAACCCCACTCTATGGGGTCTAGGGCAGTGCCCCAAAAAGTTTTGGTTTTGGACAGTATATTAGGTTGGGCAGACCTACCTATGGTTTTGTGCATGATTTTTGCAGATGGTTTTGGATGCGATGGTTTTCGGTCCATGGTATTGGATGCTTCGACACGTATAAATATGTATTGTAACATTGAAAGGAACATAATGAAAAATCAAGATGGTAGTCCTGGTTTTGGGATCCAGGTGAAAATCTCTGTGTATATGTGTTTTATGTGTTATGCTCTCGCATTGTTTATTTCTTGTGTTTTAGAATTTGTATGCAGGTAATTTCTATACAGGGTTAAAACCTACAATATAGCTACATATTAGGGATTTAGGTGACATCATTTTGAACCCAAAACTGAAACATAATTGAAGATAAACATTAAAATTTACCTCAATTAACCTAAGGAGCATTTGGAACTTAACACAAACATTTAGAGGTCTAGGCTAGAGACTTGTTCTGGCGTCTATAAACCTAGCAGATGTCGTTAACTGCCTGCATTGTATCCCGAGGGTGAAATCTTGTTCCAATACAGAAGTATATCGAAGGTTCTCTAGTACTTTCAGGTATATCAGAGGCACTTCATTATGGCAAGTATATGGGAATGCTCTCACTGAACGGTTATGCATTAGACAAAGCTAACATAGACTTGTCCTCCCCGTATGATCGAGTATATATTGGGAGATGCCACCAGGTTGCTATCTTTTAGCCATAGGTAACTGAGTCAGCCACCTTGTAGACATGATACACTGAACACAACATTTAGGGATATTGGTTGTTGTATGTTAAGTCCTTGGTTTCGGCTAAGGTGTATATAACGGTTCATGGATACTTGGTAAACCCTTTTTCCTAGATTCCCCCTTTTTTATTTATGTTTGCTAAATTTATAAAATTAATTAAATCGGCTGTCGAAAAAAATCCTTCCTGTGGAAATACTCAGTATATCTTAGGTTGATACCAATGGAAACCTTTCCCAATTCTACCAACCAAGGAAACCCCCCTGTCAGGAATCCTAGTCCTTTTCCTTCTTTGAAATTGTATTGGTATTCCCAAAGTCTTAGAAGTGTGGTCCACATGTTCACATTGACCTTTTTCATTAGCCTTTGGAGATCATGTTGGTGATAAACCTTCAACTAGTGATAGTAAAGCTCATGGGAAAAAGAGAAAAGTCAAATTTCCCTGTAAGTTGTGTGAAGGTGACCATCCCATTCACCTTTGTCCTCTTATGGATGAGGCTTCCAAAGATTTGGAAAACCTTACAGCTTCCCATCCTTATCTTCCGGTTAGTTATCGAAAGCTTTCCCCTGATCCTTCACTAGTTGATCCAGTGATTGATCAAAATTTGTCTTTGGTCAACCCCACTCTCTCCAAAATTGAGTCTCATGAGTCCATTATCCACCAACCATTGGTTGATAAAATGGTAGAACTGGCTCCAACTTTAGTTAGTTGTTCCTTTCAGGTAGATAATGAACCTCATATTCCTCAGGTTCTTGTGGTTTCTCCAATTTCAAATGAATTGGAGGGAAATCCTCTCGTTCCCAAGGTGCATGAGAGCAATTATATTATTCCCATAGTGCAAAAGGGCATCTCTAACATTCCTATGACTCCCCCTTCGGGTATTTTAGTCACTTCTTTTGATGGGAGTTGACTGGAAGGATATTGTCTTCCATCTTATGTGCATTTCCAGATTACAGTACAGGCTTACCATATGGTCGTACCTAGCATAGTCATAGACAAGGGCACATATGTTATCATTTTGTCCTCAACTGCTTGGAAAGATTTAGGTTCTCCTAAACTTGTCCCCATCACCCATAAACTGTTATATTTTAATATAGGAACCAATGAACTGTTAGGGATCCTTCCTAAGTTACCTATTACTTTGGGAGGAAAGATTTTCTATACATACGTGACGGATGTCCAAATCCCTTTAGATTTTAATCTAATCCTTGGCTATGACTATGTTTATGTCATGGGAGCTCCTGTTTCTTCCCTCTTTCAAGTAATGTGTTTCCCGCATGAAGGAAGAATTGTGATCATTGATCATATTACATTCATTGGTCCTAAATCAACTCCCAATCAACCATCATACCTAAATGGTTCTTATATGCACGTGGTATCATCCCCACCAGAGGTTAATTATGTGACCACCTGTTCCATACCCACATCTGTTGATGATGTAGTAGGTGATGTAGTAGATCATGTACTGGAGGCATAGGAGCCCAATTTTTCATTTGGGTCCCTGGACATGTATCCTTTCCAGAGTTTTATTGTCCCATCTGATGAGAAGCTCATGGAAGCCATGGCCTCTTTTGGTCTGTGATAAGGTCTACGAAGAAGAGTTCCTTGTCTTGTGTCAAGCTCATTAAAAAATGAAACAAGGGCCATGAGGATAGTTTGTTTTATTATGTCAACCTCGTTAAAAAAATGAAATAGATACCCATGAGCAGAGTTATCTTCCTGTGTCAAGATCGATAAAAAATGAAATAAGGTGTCATGAGCATGGTTCCTTTCCTGTGTTAAACTTGTTAAAAAATGAAACAAATCACCTTCCAATTCGATTATTTGATTAGATATCGTAAAATCCCAGTCGATCTTTCACTTGATCTCATAAGTGAACCTTCATTCCATCCACCTGTTAGTAACCAATAGTCTACTTAGGTGAATGAAATGAATCTTGGTGGGCATGTACCTCGAATTGAGTCATTATGTTGGGGGCATGCAAACTTATCTCAAGCATAGTTTATCTCTGTATCAAGATTGTGTAAAAATGAAACCAAATCCAAGCATAGTTTTTTCTCATGTTTCAAGCTTGTCAAAAAATGAAACCATCTTCAAGTAGACTCAAGCACAGTTTCCCATGTTTCAAGCTTGTGTAATAATGAAACCATTCCCACTTTACATCTTGTGATTTCCATTTTTATCAACCGATTTTTTCTAGATGAGCCTTGGTTTTTCCATCGTTATCATCTCTTTGGCCAATCATATGCTTTCACTTGGTTGTTTTACCCTTACCTAGGGAACATCTATGATGAGTGGTTTTATTAGCCAAGATATTGACCTTTACATGTTTTGAGTAGTTCCATCATGACCGAAACTAGTTTTTATCCTTTTATACCACTTGTTCCTCCAAGTGGAGTCCTCTTTCAGCTCTTTTCAGACTCCAAAAATATGAAAAGATTGCCAAGTACTTGTCATTTAAAACTTGTAAAAGTAATTGAAATGAAGTATACTTAGTATAATTTTAACCCTTTTCTGGATTGAGATAGACTATTGTATGAAAAAGGAACACCTTGGTCGACATGGTCAAGAGGTTCTCTTGAATATTGTTTTCTATCTTTTAAGGTTCAAGAGACAAAATAAGAAAAGGGACCTGATGGAGTTTTATTTTTCATCTCTTTTTCAAACCCTCTAACTATGAAAAAGACACCAAGTTACTCTTTCATTGGACTCATAAAAATTAAACGACAAAAGACTCGTAAATATGATGAGATCAAGTTTCTCCTTCCTAGGGCTCGTAAAACTTACTAGGATGGATTCATTTGAAGAATGAACTTATACGGCAAGCATATGATATCCCCTTCAAGCTTGTGATTGAAAAAGATTGGGGTACTTTCTAGAAATAGTGGGGAAAAATGAAAGTGAAACATCTCCTGTATAGGCAGCATGTCACTCTTGAACATGACACTCATCTGTTTCTCGTGTCTGGTTTGGGATATCCTCACTCTGTCACTTGTCCTTCCAGTTTCGGGTGATCCATTTTGTCTCTCGTCTGACTATTCCACTTCGTCATCCTGAACCTTAGTCCTATGTTGAGTCAAATTTGCCACAGTCTAGAGTCATGTCACTGATATATTCAAGAGAAGTCATATCTGCAGCTTACTACCTATACATTTTCTGACCTTTTGCCATAGTCTTGGATTAGACTCATTTATTCCACTTTGTTCCTTGTTTCGTGTCGATGATGAGGGAATCACTATGGCCCTCCTTTGACAGGTCACTTCTTGTTGACTTCAGCTCATTATCCAGGAAGATGACTTAGAAACTCCCTTTCAGTACCTTAGAACTTGCATGCCTTAATAGCAAGTTCTTCGCATCCAACAACATGTTTTCATCATTGGCCTTTGATTAGATTATCCCACAAGTGTTCACTTCAACCTCATTTTCACATTCACGGATTGTACTGTCGTATATTGAGATCCATTGTCATTATTGGTGGTTTCTCTCGTGCCTGTTAATGGTTCACATCATTGGTCGGTAATCAGGTGGTTTTCTAGCATGTTCGACTTCGAAACATTCATTCGCATGTTAGAATTCGTACATTGATCAAGGTGGGATGGAGCGCAAGACCCTGATTTTTGTCTGATATAACTCAGGTTACGTGGAGTTATGTATTATTCATGATTGTATACATGTTTCCTCTATATAGATGACTGCGACCATACCATGGGACCTTATATCTATGATAATTATGATCCTTTTACATCAGGTGGTTGCATCCATACCTTGTATCTTAGATTTCTAGATGATCCTTTTCATTTGGATTGATGCGCCCATACCGTGGATTCATGCTTTGATATATATGACAAAGATATGAGATATGTATATGTATATGTGTTCTTGATTTGTAGGTCTCCTGACAATGTTTGTTCTTGTCCTTGCAAAATCTCGTAAAGCATCTCAACCATCACTCCCTATTCTACCTTCATGATTTAGGGGGCATCTATTACATAGTATTTTGTCACGCCTCCTGCACTTCCCTGTGTCGTACCCCAGAGTGTCGGAAACTTGGAAATTATGCAGTGTACCCATCTGGATATGTAGTCTAGATCCTCCCTAAAGAACTCATGAAAACATGCCTTGAGCCTTCCCTAAAGAAGTGAGCTCAAAAACCCTAATTTCAGGATCAGCGTGACTGCAACATTGTCTACCCATGCTGATGGCAGGTTGCACCATACTAGCCTCGCACTAGCAACACAATTTTTACCTTAATACTCACGTTGATCCCTAAAAGGAAAGTTTTCCCAAAGAGAACAAGAAGCTTCGTAATCTACAGGCTTCTAGAACGATGAGTTGGAGGTTGTTCATTATGGATGTGGTTGAATTCTCCAAATATTTCCCTTTGATCTTATCCCTATGAGCTTCCTCCTTGAGATGAGGGCCTTCCCCTATCTTTGGTGAGATTCTAACTCCCTCTCCCTACCTATATATTCATCCTCTCCCATTCCCAAATGGTTGGTCTCTGATTATTTGCACCCTTATGCTGAGATGGTGCCTACATGCTATTCACTTTGGCTTGTAGAGTTTGAGCTTAGACTTGGACATTCACTCAAGGAGGGCTACTAACATCAAGGCCTAGGTTGTATGCTTCCTCTTTTGTTTATTAATATATACAATTGTTGGTTCACTTTCCATAAATTATTGTGTTAATGCTTCATTTATATTAATTCTCCTTGACCTGTTAAGTGGATTAGATTTGATTATGCTTGTTTCACTTTTATGCTTTGTTGTGTCTTTGGCCTCTTATGTAGCTGTTCAAACACTACGAGAATTAAGGACTAAGCCTGAGCAGCAAGCGATTAAGATCTTCAACGAAGGAGTCATTATAGCCTTAGACTGAGGTAGGTCTCCTTCCTCTTCTCTCATTTCGATTGTAATTTAGGAAAGTGTCTCATAGATTGTCACGTTGGTTGCTAGTCCCACTCATTAGGCTAGAGGGATCATCTATGTCCACATGAATGATTTACCTAGACAACAAGGATCCCCAACAACCAAGTAGCATAGTCTAACATCTTTATTCAATGAATCAACAAGGTATTGAAATAAATGAGTGCAAATATAACAAAACAAATATAGGAAAACAAGATACTCTTTGTATTAATAGAAATAGGAGAGAGTTTACAACCATAAACAATAGATGATCTTGTATATGTCTCCCCAAGTTGGCCTGTCCTTCCTTGTCACAAAGAACACCTCAATATCAATCCTAATGCATGAATATGATGACTCCTTTAGGTTCAAGGCAACGACATAAGGGCACTATAGATCTCCAAAGGTCAACCTTGATCCTATGGATGACAGTAAATTTATAGGAGAGGGATAGTAGTTTAGGATTTACCATAGTGGGCTTGAGATCCACATATGATGGGAGGATGAGCTCAAGGGATAAGAGGTGAAGTATCCAAGGTAGGATCAAATAGGATTCAAGCTTCTTATCCATGGTAAATGGTTAAAACAACCCTTGGAAGATTTTGGAAGAGGAATCTTCAGAATTATTTTTAATTTTCCTGAATTTCTAGAATCAATGCATGTAATGAAAGGAGAAGAAAGTGTTGACCAACGCTGGTGTAGAAGGGAGAAACCAACTCTAAACATAGGTGCCTAAAGGGATAGGGTGTGTTGGTGCTAAAAAAATTTATTTTTGAGAAAATTTTCCCAGAAAATCAGACTTTTTGGAAAGGTGATTCTTATGGATTTGTGAAGGGATGATGACAAAATGTTCACGAATGTTGATTGATCTGATTTGTAGGCCTATTGGCCTGATATGACAAAATGGCCTATAATTGATTTCCCCCTAAAGTACAAATTCTGAAGTAGCAACTGATGATTGAAGTGATTTACCTTGTGACAAGTCCAGATCAAGAACAATTGGTTGAGATCATCATCTATTATAATACATTTTCATAATGATATCTTTGCTGAGGGAGGCATAACCATACTCAAGACATAAGCTATAATTACATGTAAACTGATCAGGAATTCACGTCCACTGATGATGAAGAGTGGATCCATGCTTGGATGACTATCTGCATGATCATCACCATCATACATTTTAATATTTTATTAATCAAGAAATGACAACCTAGATGGATGGATGAAATTAGATATGGTGTCTTCTATCTCGTTTACTCGATCTCTCAATGTACGAGTCTAACCATGCGAATAAATGAATTGAATTCAAACATGATAGAAACCATATAATTACCAACCAATGATGTAAGCGATTAACAGATGTGAGAGAAACCACTGATGATGTTAATGGCTCTCAAGTTACCATAGTACAATCGGTATGGTGTGAATTAATGGTTTGAAGTCGAACACCACACATAATCTTTTGGTCAAAGGCCAATGATGAAATCATGTCGCTGAGAGTGAGCAGACTTTCCATTGATGTATGTAATCTCCAAGGTACCAAAGGGAGTTTCTATATTAACTTCTTGGATAAGCCAATGTTGAAAAGAATTGACCCATCACAGGAGCGCATTAATATATCCCCCATCAATGACACAAAATGGGTATTAATATTTGAGACAGAATGATTATGATGTAAAGATGGTTCAATAATGATATACATGAATGGAGGCTTAAGACTTCTCTTGAACGTATCAACGAAATATTATGAAGTTGGCAACATTGACCCAAAACCAAATGTAGAGGCTTTTGATATGGTATGTTGAACCAAATAGACAAGCATATTTCCCAACCCAACAGTCACAAAGATGAAGTGAAAGAGTGTCATGTTAATGAGTGGCTCGCTGTCATGAATAGGTCTAGTACCATGTTTTCCCAATTTCTCCAACCAATTCTGGTCAGTACCTATTTATTGTTGACAAGCTTGAGGAGGATAACATATTCTTGATCTGTAAGTTCATCCTTCAGATGAATACCTCTGAATATTTTTAATGAACCCTGAGAAGGGGTGGTTTGGCCTTGTCATGTTTGACGAGTCCATCGATCTTTGATGTCTTAACGAGTCCAAAGAAGGTGAAACTTGACATCTTTTTCATGTTTAGAGAGTTTTAAAAAGAGGCGAAAAATAAAAATCCAAAGGTTCCTTTTCGTAAATAGTCTCTTGAGTCCAAAAAGGTAGAAATAAATACTCAGGAGAACCTCTTAGCCATGCTCAACTAAGTTATTCCTTTTTCATAAATAGTATATCTCAGTCCGGAAATGGTTAAATTTATATAGAGTAGATGTCATTACATTTAATTTAATGAGTTCTAAAAGGTAAGTTCTTGACAATATTTTCATGTTTTGGGAGTGTTGGGTAATTTAATTGTCAGTTAAATTACTTGTCATTAAATTGTCAAACCTGGGGTTCGTGAACTTGCGAAGTATACATGCACAATATATGCTAGGAATCAAATTCAGTTTAAGAGTAATTTAACCTATTTAAATCATGGCAAACCTATTCATGAAAAACGTTTAATATGAGTGTGCACACACTTTCTTTTTCAAAAGTCTCAAATTCAAAACTTGGAAAGAAATCTTTCAATCTATGAAATTGAAATGACAATTTACATGAAAGTAAACTTACTCTATTGACATGAAAATAAATATATTCTAATGACATGAAAGTAAATCTATCTTATCAACAGGAAATTAAATCTATTCTAATGACTTGAAAGTAAATTTAATCTAGAAAGCATCAAATCCTATACTAAGAAAGCATTGAATTCTTAAACTATGAAATTTGAGGACAAGCTATTATGAAAGAAGTGAGAGATCAATTGAATTACTAATGAGTGCATTGTTAAATTAGAATCATTCATGACTATATATGAATCTAAAAGCAAACAAATTGAAAATCAATAAGTCTATGACATGAAAGCATTGATTTTTGACTCATTAGGTGGCCATTCTAAAGTGCATGAGAGGTGGAAAGTTGAGAAAACTATTGATCAAACACCAACCATATCAAAGTGAACTACAACGGTATTCATTACATCAATCATAAGCATAGTGCCAATCCTTAACATCCAAAATTATATATTGAAGCATGAGCATAACTCCCAAACTTTTCACACCCTTTGAGAGGAGAAGAAACTCCTATTTATACAAAAACTAAGATAAATAATTCATAAATGCAAATCCACAAATATCACATATGGTTACAACCATGTGTTAACATCTACCAATTATCATCTCTTCATATCCTCTCACAACTCTCTCCTAGATTTGATAGGAGACACTTATGAAAACTTCCATGATTCTTCTCCATGAATTGTGCTTGATCAATGATCTCAATTCTTCCTCAAATCTTCAAAACTTTGAAGAGGAAATTCGAATTTGAGTCTTAGAGGACAAATATGATTGTCCTGGAATCTTCAAATATTCCTACACACATCACAAAACTCATCCAACTTTTATATATAAGTGAATACATGTTATTTTTCTAATATTTAACCATAAATTCACTCAAAATACCGAAATAAATGTATTGGAAACTCATATGTCTAAACCCATATTTTTTCATGTATATGGTTTTAGTGCATGGTTATAGAGCTACGAAATATGGAAAGTTTTGAAGCAAAGCGAAAGAAAAGACGGTGAAATGAATGTCAATTTAGAGACCTGACAGGGAGTCTAAAAAGAGCTGAAAGAGGATTCTGGGGGGGTTCCTTTTTCATGAGTTTACAAAGCCTGAAAAGGTAATAAAAGTGTGATCCTTTGTAAAAATGATATGTTTTAACTCAAAAATGTCATAAATTCCTTCAACAACTGTTAACCTACTTATAACATCACCGAAATATTAAAAATATCTTATGCATGGTAAAATGAGGTCAAATTTAGGTCAAAATAGTAAAATATAGTTAAAAAATCATAAAAATTACCATAAATAGGAGAAAAGTAATTTCATTTTTACCATTTCACATTTTACCTACTGGTGAGGGAGTTTTGAGTGCATTTCCCCTCTAATATTTAGCGGCTGATTGTAGCCAATCCGGTGGATCATTTTGATGTTGTCACTTCTAGGTAGAAGATCTTACCTTCCCATTTCTTTTTACGGTTCCAATTTTTCATTTCATGCAATTTTTTCAAGTTTTGAGAAATTTAGAGCTTTAATTTTGTGCCCTAGATCCAACGCACCCCTACAATGTCAAAAAGTGTGTTGGGCCAGGAAAAATATAACTGTGGAGAGAATTGCAATGCATTGTCTCTCTTAAGTAGAGTGCACTGGGTGCATTTGAAAAAAATATTTTTCTCTTTTCACTCAAATTTCTCTTAGATTTTTGTATGGTATTGATTCTAATGATTTTTCTTGTCATGTTTCAGGTATCCATCGGAATGACATGGCTTTGATTTGGAGAGAAAGAAAACATGAAGCCCAAGACATGGATGTTGCCAATGATGCTGTAACCATCCAGACCTTGAGAAATTGTGAGCTTCTCAAGTTCTTTTAGCTTCTTGGGAAGGGACAAAAAACTGTTGGAGCATCTTGTTAGGGCATGTGATTTGCAAGCACATTCCTTCAGGCTTGGAGAACATACGCTCAAAATGTAGGTGTAAAATATGTATTTCTTGATAGGTTTATCAAGGAGAGGTGCTCCTATCTTGCTATCTAGTTTGAGAAGGGGTGGAGAGACTCTCAAGGAGTATATTGCTACACAATGTGGACCTCGATCCTAGCCAACAAAATATGGGAAAATTGAGATTAAGTATGTGGTCCATTTTCCTCTCAGGACAATCCTATTCATTATTGCTAGATTGGATGAAAATGCTACCTTGCATTTCGCTAATAGGCCCCAAATGCAATATACATTAGAGTTCATAGAGATTACATTGTTCAATGGGAGTGAGGGGGTATTGGAAAACATGAAGGAACAAATCACCAAGGCAAAATACGGGCGATTGAAAAACTTTGGGTATGGTTCCATTTATGATCTCATTCACTTTGGAGAGGATTCAATTATTTCATCCTCAAAATATCTCAATTGAGCTTCCGGATTTGAGAGATCTACATAGGAGGCAATGGGTAGACCTCATGTCTAGACATGCAGGTCCATCTTCCATGAATTTCATGTATGTCTTCTTTTGATGGTTGTGTATGTATCTCATTATGGTTGAAGACTATCCATATGCTAGGATGGATTATTGTGAAGATCTAGAGATCGTGCTACCTGAAGGCGAGCAATGGAGTACCATAGGTAAAACGAAGTCATTTTGATTGTTTTTTTTTTTTGTTTTCATGTATCCAATACTAATTATTGACTTTTACATGTAGAAATTGGACCCATTCGACCATTGGGTTTATCATATCTTTAGCATGTTGGAGACCCACAACAGGCACATGTTGGAGTACAGGTTGTTGCAGGGCCACAAAAGGTATTGCAGGATCTCAATGTGGTTGAGACTCTTGTAGAGGTCGAGCGACATGTTGAGGGATTGACCCAAGGCATACTAGAAACTAGGGTCAATTAGATCCTTATGAGACTACAACACCATACCATTGGAGTGCCTAACCATATTAGTCAGCTACTATGGAAGGTAGCTTGCGCAATTTTTTGTTACCATGAGCACCATCAAGATTAGTCTATTGGGAGGCATATAGAGCCATATTTTGACTACATGTATTTTTGATATGATAGGTCATGTGGCCATATGTGTCTCGGGCACATCTTTTGTAAAACCAAACTTTTATATAAACAACTATCTACCTATCGATGTTTCTTATGTGTTATATTATCTTGTTTAATTCATGTGATGCGAATTGAATTTAACTTACTTATGTCACACATGTATATATAAGACATGATTTTCCAATACATCTATCAATGTGTTTAGACTTCTAGGAATGTGTTGTTATTGGATATAACCGAAATGTCTTTATAGAAGGTGAACCCTTAAAAACATACGAAGCATGGTTGAAATTCTAATTAAATAGACATTAGGCAATTGTAGTACTACAAGTTGTGAGTCAAGTCTTACAATTATACAATGGATACCATGAGAAATAGCATCAGACAATAACTTGATCACTACCCTATATGCAACGATGTTATTGGTAGAGAGACTAATACAAATCCCTTGTAAATTCACTAACTCGCTATTTGGAGCATATATAGCCCACGTTGTGGAGGAAAGTTTTTGTGTACTAAGACTAGCGCCATCATCATAACCAACATATGGTTGAAGGGATGCCAACATATACAAATAAAATGTAAAGAAATAATAACAGATAAGGTAGGAAACTCTGATGGGAACATCCTACAAACAAACTCAACACATCTATAGATAGTATGTACACAGTGAACTATGAAAAAATGACTTAAGCATAGTATTAATTGAGGTAAAACCCATTTCTGGGTTGCGCCAATGGAAATCCATCAAAATAAATAAGCTCGTAGGCCCCTTTAGCTACAAAATGTTTATCAATGTATAGGCCTAGCACATTGGATCGAACTTCCCACACCCTAACTTATCAAACTCCTGATCATACAACAGGACAAGGTCACCTTCTAAGAAGGCACAACGCTTATTTTTTTTTATCATATTGCACCTTAATGAATTTCTTATGGGCCTCATTGGCCATTTTGACATCACAATGGGTTTCATCTAAGCATGTCAGATGTAAGATACACTCTTCTTCTGCTGAAGTGGCAGGGAAGAGTTCAATAACTGGTTTCAAAGATAGAATTCTGCACTTGATAGGAAGGATTGCTTCTAGACCATATACTAATTTAAACGACGCGAATATAGTAATAGTTCAAACAAAGGTTCGATATGCCCACAAAGTTGCATAAAGGATAAGATGCCAATAAGATTTGTGGATCCCTATCATGCACTGAAGAATCACTTTCAAGACTTTGTTGATTGCTTCGACTTTCCCATTCACTTGTGGGTAGTAGGGTGTTGAGATTTCATGCTGAAGGCCCAACTTGGCAGTGAGCTCAGACGTCATGTGATTATGGAAATGTTTCCCATGGTTTGTAACTATAGCCTGTGGTACACCAAACTTTGCAATGATGTGATTGAAGTGAAAGAGAGAAATTGTTTCACCGATGTTATTATATTAGGCATCACCTCAACCCACTTGGTGAAATAGTATACCACCACAATGATGTAGCCATGCCCCCCTGCCGAGTGAAGGTTAGATGCCATAAAGTCAATGCCCCATTTCGCGAAAGGTCCAACAACGATAACATGGTGTAAAGGGCTAGTGGAGCATGGGTTTTATGATCATATATCTGGTCGGCATGATACTTTTGGATGGCATTCTCACAAAATCAACCCCTAATAGGCTGCTGATCAGGTTGACCTTGAGTAACTGTTTCAAACCTACTTTAGGCTAAGGCTTCGCCTCCTAAACCTGAGAGGGATCTCTCACAAGATTAAAGATTTTGACATTGAAGATTAGATGGCTAACTCTATGAAACCAATGAACATGTGTAGAAGGTTGAAACACAATTTAGAAAATATCCATTGGGCTTATGGAGTCAAATATGTTTCAGTATTGACAGTAAGGTTAGCTTTACATAGAAGTCAGGGCATTTAGAATTCAACACATGTAGAATACACCAGATACACATAGGACCAATACAATTTACAAATGCATGAAGGAAATTAGAGCATTGTTAGTGATTTCTAGGTAATCACACATTCATACCACTGTATATAATAGGAAGAAGACAATACAAGACATTCTGAACATCGAATTCCTTCTGATTCCTGAGAAGAAAATCAAAATACTGTATTACTAAAAAAAATAGAGTCTTTACACAAAGCACAATATGAGAGCTTTTCTGAATAATTTTCCAACCCTTGGTACATTGCTCTTTCTCCTATATATAGAGTTCTTTACATAACTGATATTCCTCCTCCAGCATGAGGGGAACTCGAATTCTTCCTACTATGACACCTGCTCATACTTAAAACTAACTATTAATGTAACTGACTATTGACTACAGTTCTAGTGACCTAAGACAATTGGGAGTATAACTCCTCATCATGTTGGCAGTAGCATTAATTACAATTCAAACACATTTATGACAAATGGATTTCTTGAGCTTAGCTGTGGTGAAGGTTTGGAACTGCTGCTGACTCTTGATGCCTCACCCCTGAACTGTTCCTGAAAATTAGGAAGTTGTTCCTATTGTTCTGCTTTGGCCTCCACAAGTGTTAAACAGACATGGACAGCCAAAACAATAAGAAAGATAAATCATGCATTGCATTTTTTTATTCACAAATGATGTATATTTATGGTACATTATGTGACCGTTGGGATTCACATCCCAAGGTCTCTTGGACTGCTTTGTCCATTCGGCTTCCAC